>JABUQX010076962.1:37500-43903 GCA_015478945.1 Trachelipus rathkii
TCGATTACATTGTTCGTTCGATATATATCGGTTAACTACCCTTTAAAGGAGGAGTTCCTATATATATATATATATATATATATATATATATATATATATATATATATATATACTAAATATACAATAGTAACATATATACAGTAATATAAGATAAAAATATATATATAGGATATCTGGCATTTCCTTAGATAAGCAGGCAATAAAAAGTACTTGAACATAAAACGTACTAAAATGTTGCTAGAGATTCATAATTAACGTACTGAAGCAAAATTATTTTAAAAATGTTCTTATATATATATATATATATATATATATATATATATATATATATATATAAACTAATTAAAGGATCATATATATATATATTTATATATATAATATATATATATATATATATATATATATATATAAATATAATATATATATAATATATATATATATATATATATATATATATATATATATATATATTATATATATATATTATATATATATATATATATTATAATATTATATATATATATATATATATATATATAAATATTTATATATATATATATATATTATATATATATATATATTATATATATATAACTATATATATATATATTAGTATATATAAATATATATATATAATTTAATTATTATATATATAATATATAATATATATATATATAGATATATATATATTATATATAAAATATAAATATATATATATACTATATATATATACTATAGGTCAGAGTGTCTAAAGCTGACATCTGTAACTCGAGAAAGGCAAGCACCTACAAGTTCTGATTGGACTTCAGCGGAAAATTTTAAGAATGGGTTTTTAATTTTTTTTCTTTTTTTCTTCTATTCGTCGGAAATATTTAAAAAAACTTTTTTACTTTCCCATTATGGGGGCTTCGTGGTATTACTTTTAGTAAAGTAAGTACAAAGTGTAAAGGAAGTAAAATTATTCTCTTTTTTTAACTAAAGGAATACATAGGGACCGGAAAGATGGCAGGAGTCGGGGCTCTCGGCCTCCCGGTGGACGACGGGGGGGATTTCATCCCCCCTCTGTCCCCGTCGGCTCGAGCCCCCTAAAAATGGTAGAAAATAAATTTTTTTCAAATATTTCCGATGATAATGCAAAAAAAAAACCAATAAACAAACCAAATAAATTAAGTTTTCGCTGATCCAAATATAATTTTGTTTTACTGTGGGTCTGCCGTTCTCAAAGTTACATGATGTCAGTTTAGACACTCTGACCTTATTATTATTGATTATTATTATTATTATGTATTATTATTATTATTATTATTATTATTTATTATTATTATTATTATTATTATTATATTATTATTATTATTATATTATTTATTTTATTATTATTATTATTTTTATTATTATTATTATCTATTATTATTATTATTATTATTAATTATTATTATTATTATTATTTATTATTATTATTATTAATTATTAATTATGTATTATATTATTATTATTGTACTAATATTTTAATTAATAAATTCATATCGTCTGAAAGAATTTTCCTTTAAAAATTAGTGAAGCAAAATAATGCGTAATATAAGAAATGCCTTTTTAAAAAAAAAATCGAACTCAAAATCAAAAGCCTCACGCTATTCATAGCCTAGCTTAAGTAAAATAGTATTGCAAAGGTGTCAGAAGTTTATAAAAAAGTACGAAAAATATCATTGCCTGCGTATCTAGGATTTAGCTATATCTAATAATATATATATAATTATATATATATATATTAAATATATATATATATATATATATATATAATATATTAATATAAGATATATATATATAATATAATATATATATATATATATATATATATATAGGTCAGCTCCCGAAGAGGCCAGGCATGTAACTAAAAACCTATAACAGCTACGCGAAAATAAATATCATTTTATTTTTACCCTGAAATTTAAAAAAAAAAAAAAATAAATAATGCTTTTAAAAAATTAAAATTTTGTTAAAAATGTTGCAAAATTGCATCTTTTTTTGAGAGCTATGAAGAAGCTGAGTAGTCCCGAGGAGCGCGTAAAAGTTGCCAAATTGTTGTTTTTTCTTTTATAAATAAAGAATACCGAAGGGTAAAATTAAAGATGGATAAAGTCGGGGTTTTCTCGGCCTACCGGGGGACGACAGGGGGACTTCGTCCCCCTCTGTCCCTCCGTGGCTCGAACCCCTAAAAAGGATATAAAAAGAAAAAATTACATTTCTCCAAAGCGTAAAATAAAATGGTATTTGGCAACTTTTGCGTATTCCGTGAACTAATAGGTTCAAGGTCAATCGACAGCGGTAGACTTGCCCGGTTCTCAGATTATAACTAATATTAGGGGGTTATCTAATAAATATTAGAATAAAATATTTTTTTTTTTTTAAAGTTTTGTCGATGAAATTATTTGCTGAATCAAAAATGTTATTTATTTTCATGTGATGTTATAGTTTTCTAGTTACATGTCTGGCCTCTTCGGGATGCTGGCCATATAATATAATATATATATATATATATATATTACTTACTTATATATATATATATATATAATATATAATATATATATTATATATTAATATATATTATATACATATATATATAATTATTTATAATATTATAATATATATATATATATGATATATTATATATATATATTATATATATATATATATATATATATTATATTATATATATATATATATGATATTATATATATATATAATATATATTATAATATATATAATATATATTATATATATAATATATATATTATATTTATATATATATATATATATTATATATATATATACTATATTATTATATATATATAATATATATATTAATATATATATATATATATATATTATATAATATATATATTATATAATATTTATATATATATATATATAATATATATAAACAGATTTTCATATTTGTTCTGCATGAAGTTTTTCTATGAAGAAATCTCCTTTTTACGAAAGTTTTCGAATTTTAACCTATTTCCTACTAACATTTTTTATAAACTAGTTTCTTCTTTTCTCGATAACATATGCCAACCTAAATGTTCTACAAACGATGTGCGTTTACATTACACCTCTTACCAATGCTCTTCCCTTTCGTTTTAGAAATATCGTAAAGAAAAACTTTCCTCAATATAAATATCTTGTATCTTTTATCTATAACGACTCAATAGGAACATTTTTTAAAACCAAAGAAAGCATTTCTATGAGCTGAAACTTTGACATGGTTTATAAATAAATGTGGCCACTGTAACGTCAATTATGTAATCCAAACTAGCCTACAGCTGAAGATGCGAGCCTTCAAGCACATGGCAATTTCCTTTCTAGCTAATCTCCACATCTCTCAACCAGAGAATTCAGTGATCAGAGATCACTCGGATCTTACAAAACACCCTATATCTCTTCGCAACTTCTATAAATATTGAAAATTTATAAATCTTCATACGTAAAAACATTTAAACCCTTTTTTTTGTCACTTCACATTACCTGAACTCTCTCTCTCTCTCTCTCTCTCTCTCTCTCTCTCTCTCTCTCTCTCTCTCTCTCTCTCTCTCTCTCTCTCTCTCTCTCTCTCTCTCTCTCTCTCTTCTTATATTTTTGTTTTCCTTGTTTATTTATTCTTAGTTTTTATCTTTTGATGTTTCACGAACGATATTAAACCTGTATCACATCACACAATCTTTTTACTTATTTGAAATTTTGTTTTATATTTTTACATTTAACTACATTCACTAATCTTATAATTGGATTAATATATAAAATGTTCGTTTTTTTTAGATTTATTTTATATTATGCATAAGTATATAGAGGATGCTTGATGTTCAATACGAAACGTTTACAAGTATGAATTTTAGTATTTTCTTTGGTGTTAATTTTTTCCTTAAAGTATCTGTTCCTTAAGGAAATGCTGCCATTTTAAATATATATTATATTTATATATATATATATATATATATATTATATATATATAGTTATATATATATATATATATTATTTATATATATATATATATATATATATATTATATATATATATATATATATATATGGTAATGTCCGTTTGAGGGTACTGTATCAACATTGATATTGTAGAAAAGATAATCGATTTTATAATATTGCCATCTAGGAGAGTTCGCATTTCGTTTGAATTATACAGAATGTGTTTGAATGCATGCAATCAATATTAAAATAAAAATAAATGCTTGGTTTCTCTACACTATGAAAACAGATATACCAAATATTTATTTTGAAATATTGATTTAAATATAAGTTTATATATATATATATATAATATATAATATATATATTATAATATATATATATATATATATATATATATATATATATTATATATATATATTAATAGTTAATCATCAACTTAATTGGAACAAAATAATTTTCTTTAATTTTTGTTTAGGTTAGGTTAGTTAGGTTAAGTTAGTTAGCGTTAGGTAAGGTTACGTTAACTGGCGTAACTAACCTAACTTAACATAACCTAACCTAACTAAAACAAAAATTAAAGAAAAATATCTGAAACTGAAATTGAGTGAATATTAACTTATATATATATATATAATATATATATATATAATATATATATAATATATATATATATATATATATAATATATATATATAAATAATATATATATATATAATATATTATATATATATATAAATATATATATATATATATTATATAATATATATATATATAATATATATATAATATATAAATATATATAATATATATATATATCATATATATATATATATATATATATATATATATATATTATATATATATATATATATATATATAATAATATATATATATATAATGTAGTTTTTAAATATTAAAAACAACATTCTAACCGATTTCTCCATATACCATATATATATATATATTATACTATATTATAATATATATATATATTATATATATATATATATATAATATATATATTATATATATATATATTATATATATATATTATTTAGTACTCTTTTCATGTTAAAAAATAATATTAACAAGGGTCAATGATTTCTTTTCAGACTATGGATAACAAGACTGCAGAAAGGCTTGTTATGAGGGGTAGAATTGTCAGTCTATACGAGTTAGGGATACCTAAGCATCAAATAGAAAGGGAACTAGGTATTGACATTAGCACTGTGCGGAGATGGGCTAGAAGACATGAAGAAGAAGGCGAGTACCGTGACCGTCCTCATACAGGTCGCACTCGAATAACCAGTCAGGAGGAAGATAGGGCAATCGTTGACTTTGCTCAACGTCATCCATTCACAAATTCTGCAATCGTCCGGAGAGAATTAAATCTAGATGCATCACATTCTACCATCCGAAGGCGAATCCATGAATCAGGAATACATCACCGTAGACCAGCTCTAAAACCACAACTAACAGACGATCACAAGTTAGCAAGGCTAGCCTTTGCTAACGCATACATTCAAAAGGATATTGAGTATTGGTCGACGGTAATATTCACTGACGAAAAAACATTTTGCTCAAGTGACCACGGCAGCATACACCTTTGGAGACCAAATAAAACTAGATATGACCCAGCTTATATATACGAAGAGAGAAGAAGCGGCCACGTCACCTGCAACATGTGGGGGTGGATTAACTTTTATACAGCTGGTGAGCTAAGCCACATACATGGGAGATTTACTTCCGATGTATATCTTGAAATTCTTGAGGAGGTTTTTATGCCCTCTGTTAGAGCATATCTATTTCCTGACCCACAAAAGATTGTATATGTTCACGATAATAGTCCAATTCATAGAGCAAGACGGGTTCAGGAGTGGTTTGCCGAAAATGAACACATGATTGAAGTTCTCGCATGGCCAAGTAAAGCCTGCGATCTGAACCGGATCGAAAATGTGTGGGCATCAATCGTAAGAGACTGGGATCCCCAAGAAGAAAGAAATAGAAGAACTATGGAGAATGCAATTTCATCACTACCAAGACGATTACAAGCTGTCATTGACGCGGAAGGTGGATGGACGAAATATTAAATATATATATATATATAATTATATATTATATATATATATATATATATATATAATATATTATATATAAATATAATATGATATATATTATATATATATATATATATATTATATATATATTACTATTTTTATATTTATATTTTATTTTATGTTTATGTTTTATCGTTTATGTTTATGTTTAATTTTATATGTTTTATGTTTATGTTTTGTTTATGTATTTATGGTTTGTATATTTACGTTTGTATATTTACGTTTGTATATTTATGTTTGTATATTTATGTTTGTATGTTTATGTCTGTATGTTTATGTCTGTATGTTTATGTTTGTATATTTATA
>JABUQX010076963.1:0-10000 GCA_015478945.1 Trachelipus rathkii
CCCAATACGATTATCTTTCTAGTCGCTCTGATTCTGATCCTGTTTCTGTATTTCCTGAATACTTCTTCAAACTTTATTCTCCTTCCCTCGCTACACTAGCAGAATATCTCTCCAAACTTCTCGAAACTTTTGATCAAAAATGCGTGACAAAATTAAAAAGAACTAATCGTTGGTTGAAAAAACTAACACGGAATGCTAAAAAATAAAGCAAAATACAGCAATAAACTGATGAGTAGGTCATGTATTTTCCCTAATTATACTCTAATTCTCACCGTAGGAGCATCATTTCGACATCTTAATTCCTGCCGAGAGAAAGAAATATCTTTTGGGAAGGAATGTTTGACACTTTCTCACCTATGATCAACTTAAAGCTAAGACTGATTAGCACACTTTCTCCCTTCTGGCACCACGGGGCAGGAGCATCATTTTGATATCTTAATTCCCGCTGAAGTTTCCTGGGGAGGGAATGTGACTAGAGCCTCTAAACATTACATCTAATCAATCAATTTATAGCTAATATTCGTAATCCAAACTAGAACATGCTAATAGAAATATAAGCCTGATAGATTGCAAAATATTTCTCTCATCCGCTAAACAGTTTCAATAGGACGCTGTGGGCTGCCTCTTCTCGTCGTTTGGTATCTTTCTTTGGCAATTTTGTCCCTATGGAGTGGTACTTGTAGACCCACTTACTTTCCCATTTTTTCTCCCGGAGGGTATTCCACGCCCTTTTTTCCGATCTCCATTGCTTTCATCGCCTCTCATACGATTGTCAGAGTGGCTTTGAAATGAGAGCAAAACCCAAATAAGATTTATATACTAGAGAAAAGCGTTTACAGGACCTAAAGAACCTAATCAACGTGCATTATATTACCTAATCCAGACTATAAAAGCAACTAAATATAAAGCAATTGGTACACCAAATCCATGAGATTCTTTCTTTCGTAATTACAGTCATTAGGCGGTGCCTTTCAGTTCTGTGATCTTTCTTTCGGCTGTCGTTCACCACTACCGGGCCAACTGAGACTAGCTATAGCCTACCAAATCCTTTATTTGAGCCCACCTCTCATAAGATTTGTCGGCTATCTCAGGAGGACCTAAGTGTGAATTTCGATGTCTACCCAGAACACATCTGCCAGTCAGAACTTTTGAAACATTGGCCTAATTTTTGTAATATTATAGATAAGGAGAAATTCATGATGAGGCAAGCAAAGCTTAGCAATTAGTCAATAAAATAAAATAAAACAATTTCAAAATTGTCTTTCATTCTTAATCCAAACTAGGTGTGTGTTATATCTACACAAAAATACATGTTAAAATATCATAAAAAGAATCCTTATATATTCAAATTTTCGCTCATACCGACAGATATATATATATATATATATATATATATACTATAGTATACTATATATATATATATATATATCATATATATATATATATAATTATATATATATTCATAATATGTATACTATACTATATATATATATATATATATATTCACATAAGTTGTTATATTAGGGTATTCGTCAGACTCTAAATGCGTTTTCTTAGCGCTCTCTTTCTTCGTGACAATTTTCTCTTCTCTCCTACATGTTAAGACACTCTAGCGGTCTCACGACTAAAAAACTATTTTAATACCTTCCCAAGAGGGGTGAGCAATTATGCTTTGGTGAGTGAACTTAACACAGTTTCTCTCTGTCAATCGGATTTTCTCGTTTGAGGTGTACTTGGACATTTTCTCACTTCTCTGGCTCCCTACTGAAGAAGTACTTCTGTCTTTCCCGCAGCCTCCTTTACCGACTCACTTTTTCCAATTGAAGATTGACTGAGGCAAAAGCTTCATGGCTAGACTGAATCTGTGTATTACCCTATTAATTTTTTTTTTAAAAAAGCGAAAAGTAACTAGTGTGCAAACCTTCTTTTTTCAATTTTAAATTTCTATTTTTTATTATTTTAAATTTCTCTCTTTCTGACCTCTTCAATTTACCTATACCTCCTTCTCTATAAGACGAGCTTTCGGAGTCCACATCCTGTTGCCATCTTTTTAGAAGAGCTAGCTATACTAAAACATGCTTCCAAATCCATCTTTTAAAACAAAATAAGAAATTTACTTTGGTATATTCCTTTCCAAATGCGTGGAAAGTCCTCAAGCAATCTCTAAAGACACAAACCCTACCGGTCTATTCCCCTTATAGGTTCCTGATTAAGATTTTGGGTCTCTTTGCTTTGTTAATGAATTCTTTCTTGGCTTTCCAACAGAATTGAGAAATTAATCAGTTCGATTTTTTAATAAAAATTAAGAAAAATAAAATGAACAATGTTACTTAACTTACTTAAGATTTTTAATCCTGTTATCTATCCGAGTGAGAGACTACTAAATGAATAACAGAGTCACATGGCTTAGCACACAGAAGAGAGAGTGTGCATTCCTCTAACGCCATGTACTCAAGCTAATGACATACCAAAAGCATATATAATATATAGTATATATTATATATATTATATATATTATATATTATATAATATTAAAGAAAAGGTGCTGTTTGACCGAAATAAATGTCATTTTCCGCAAAATGACATGTACAGATGACATAAAACATATACATATATATATAGATATAAAAGAAAAATGATTAAATGTTATATAAAAAGAAACAACAAACTTGGATTATCCATTATTTTTCCGAGTCAGTGTGAATCTTACTAATTTTCCTCTCTCTCTCTCTCCCCCTTTGACCTATCTGATCGACGTGACCTTCATATTTTTTGTCAGATATCTGTCTGGAGAACCAAATTGACTTCCCTTTTTTCTAAAATAAATAAAAGAATTATTAGCAAAACAGTAAACATATTCACCTAAATGCCTGTACACCTCGTATACAGATTTTTCTCGACTTACATTATGTAGTGCATCCGGATGTGCCGATGGTTTTACCTACATGCTTAAACTTTAGACTGACTGTGGACCATGGTTTCTCGGGAATGCTAGCTACATGAATGCCTTCAGGGCCCCTTTCTGGAGGTCTCTCGGGGTTATAAGAATTCCGCCTTCTTCAACCCTTTACCTCGGGGTTAACTACAGAAACTCGAACTGTGTATGCTAGACTTTCATTATTTTATCGTTGGAAAAATGTGCTTATCTATTCAAACCCGTTTTCACTCTCTTCTGGACTTCTCAAAAATTTTTAGATAAATCAAACCAAGTTTTAAAAATTAGATCAAAACTAAAAGCATTCCTATATGTAAAAGCGCTGTTACAGTTCTGTGTTTAAGTATATTCACATGCATATACTTACACACACACACATACACATATATATATATATATATATATATATATATATATATATCTATATATATATATATATATATATATATAATATATATATATATATATAATATATAATATATATATATATATATATCTATTATACAGGTGCTTGTTGTTTTAAAACTTTTTCTTTTTTATATCGGTCAATTTTTTTCCACTTTCTTGAATTTATGAAAATGGATCTTTTTATAATTAAAAAATTTTACAAATAAATATATAAAAGAAAACATAGGGACCTACTTCTCTTTTACAAATTTAATGAATTTTTACTGCTATTTTTTGGTGGCATGGGGTTTAATTTAATTTTTTAATATTTTTATTTTTATAAAAATAAAGAAAACTACTCTTTAGGAGTATGAACTTTACAGTTTTAAAACCCAGTCACCTTAGCTTAATCATTACTTCTACTACTTATGTATACATAAACATGCAAATACACACCTATACATGCAGATAGGTATACCTGGATATACATAAACATATCTACAGAGACCATATATATATATATATATATATATTATATATATTTAGATAATATATATATATATATATATTATATATATATTATAATATATATATATAATATATATAAATATATATATATAATAATATAAAATAAACATATATATATATATATATATATATATATATATTAATATATATATATATAGTAATATATATATAATATTATATATATATATATATATATAAAGATTTGGACGGGAACGAATCCGATATTTTTCTCTTTAAAGGGGTGAGCTTACTCTAACTTAAAGACACGCACCGGGCTATCTACAATGTCAATCTTTCCGATTCAAGGTATTTTGGGGTGCATATATATATATTATATATATATATATATATATATATAATATATATATATATATATATATATATATATATATATATATATAATATATATTATAATATATATAATATTATATATATATAAATATATATATATATATAATATAATATATTATATATATATATATATATATAATATAAAATATATTACCTATTTAGGCATTTTTGCTTCACCTCCTTTCCTTCTACAAATCTTAAATTTTTCCCTCCTCCGCTCTCTCTCTTTTCCCGCCCGATCTTTCCTTCGACACTTTCGTCTGGGCGGGGCGAAGGTTTGGGGGTTAGACCCTATCTCTTTAAGCTGCAGGACTGGGCGGGGCCGAAAGCCCCGTTAATTACCAAGGGGATTCTTCCCGGTGAAAGGCTGATCAAAAGCTTCCATCACTTTCGTTTGAAGAGAACAATTTCCCTACATTCATCTAATATAAAAAGCGGCACCTTCACGATTGTATCGCCGTAACAAATCAGTTGGCGCTTGATAAAATTCAAACTCACTTACCTTCACTGCTAAGAGTTGTGTACCAATCAAACCTGCCATTATTCTGGGAATTGCTCTCTGAATTTAAAAAATTTCGTTCGATTGAAATCTGTCGGCAAAGTTTGAAGTAAAGCTCTACCTGTCTATATTTCCGATAGCTTCTTCCATTTAAACCTTTCAAACGGTATTGAGATGATCTACATAAGGCTATGGTGTTCTCCTTCTTTTGTAAGGCTTCAAACACGGATCTAGAGACGAGTGAAATACCCGCGGCACAATCTAGAATCGCTGTGACCTCGAGCCCCCTCTGTTCTTTCTTAAAAGCAAGTGTTATTTGACAACCATATTGTCCTCCTCGTTGGTTTACCTTTTCGAACCTTCCTGATTCTCCAGATAACTCTGTCACTGCTTGTCTTATATTGAACTCCTTTTCTACCTTCTTCGTTCGAGGTCGAACTGAGACTTGGGAAGGTAAATAATTTACCTCTTCCATCACTTTCTCCGGTCGTGGCAGAACTGAGATGGGGTTCGAAATAGCTTGCATCTCTACCTCATTCATGGTTTTTTGTTCTTTCCTTTTTACCGTTACGCTTCTAGAAATCAATTTTGGTACCTCTAAATCCTCTTTACCTTCTACGAATACAACTTTCAACACTAATTTCGGCGCTTTTTCTTTCGTTGGTGCACTCTTCGGTGCTAATTTTACCGCTTTGGCTTCTCCGCCTGTAGCTTCTATTTCTGTATTTTTATCAACTATGGTTAGCACAGAAACTACATCCATATCTTCTAAATCTTCTTCCTCTAAATTTGATTGTAGTGGAATTTCTTCTTCCAACTCTATCACCTTCTGCAGCAGAACTTCTGTATCCATCGCTGGATCAAAACTACTTAAAATTGCTCTCCTCAATGCGGAATGGTCTCCTTGAGAATCGATATAATCCAAAACCTTCGTTATCAACATGTAGTTGGCTTTCTTGCTCTCAAACAAAACTCCTAAAGGTTCATTTATAGCCAATCTGTGATAATTTTCCATTAAGGTTTTAATGTTTTGGATAAATAAAAGGAAAGGAGTGTCTCTATCACCTTTATAACTGACAAACTCCATCATCGCTTCTATAGAATATCTTGCACTGGAAGTTGTACTTCCCCTATATTTGGGTGGCGTTTTCCTCTGAAAAGGCTTCACAGCTAAACATGGTTTTTTCGCGTTGTTTTTACAATCTGGTAGTACCTGTGTCTGAGGCTTATCTTCTTTTCCTTCTTCTTTTTCTGCGTTTCTCTTACAAACATTTGGTGAGGCTTCAGCTCCTCCTGAACAAAATGTTGTGACTTCATTTTCTCCCTTTTTTCTCTCCTTCCCTTCCACCGCTTCTCCTTCATCCTTTGTTTCATCTTTCCTCTCCCTATTTCCTACTTCTCTATGTCCTTTCACTTCTTTCCTTTCAATTGGGACAAGCATATCTTCCTCCCCTGCTCCGGGTGTTGGCAAGATAGCTTCCCTTTCCGGTGGGGAAGGTTTACCCACGACTGTTGTGGTACTCCCCATCAAGTCTGTTTTTCCCTCCTCCATCTCCTCTGGAACCGAGGGGTCACACGACTCGACCTGCAATTCGTTCTCGGCCATCCTAGAGACTCGTTAGTAAAAGTGAAAGTAAAGTGGGTTAGTAGGTTTTAGTGGATCTGCGGATAGTTGAAAAATGAGGAAAATGGTTTTTTGGGAATAAAGGTTTTATGGGATCAAAATCTATTATGAACTATATTAATTAAAAATTGAAAATTAACATATTCTCTTTCAAAAATAAAAATTAAAGTGCTCAGACCACTTGATATAATAGTGATTGCTTATTATAAAATCTTAATTCAATTATGTCTAATAATGAAAATTATAGCGATAGTATTAAAGCAATATTCCTTTTTAAAACAATTTTCCTTTATTCGCGAAGAAAGAAAGACAGACAGAAATTCTTATTCTATTCTTTCTCTCTCAAGGTTATTCTTCAAATATTCAAATATGTAAACAAAAACCAGCTGTGATGCTAAACGCTCTCAATGCCCTTATGCATGTGACCTGCTCTCCGTACATGCAACCTTCACAAAGTTGAGTGTACACATGCAAGTACACATGTATACCTATATATATATATAATAATATATATATATTTATATTTATATATATAAAAAAAATATATATATATATATATATATCATATATTTAATATAATATAATATATATATAGTACAGTATACACTAGAATAACTCTGTGATCAAAATCAAAGGTTTAAATATTACAAAAATTGATCTTGATTTGTTTTATTTTTTTAATTATTTTTTATTAATTAAGAAAAAATAAAAATCAATTAAAATGATAATTAAATGAAGGCAGTATTTTCTCTGCAATTAAATTATTATGTATATTAGTTAACTCTATTCCAATCAATTCTTGTTTGCAATAAAAGAAATAAATGAAAAATAAAGAGAAAGAATTTTTCCTTTTTTTTTTTTTTTTTTTTTAAAGTGTGGCTGAGCGAGGGCCAGTTGTCCTTGATCCTTGAGCGAACAACCGATTTTGTCAAAACGGCACAGTTCTCTCCTCTCTTGCTCTCTTTTGCGTATAACTTGGGTGTGTATATTGTTATACAGGACATTGTGCGCTTCGTTACACGAAACTTTAAACACACTTTTTTCGATAATAGCCATATATATATATTATATATATATATATATATATATATATAATATATATATATTATATATATATATATATATATATATATATATATATATATATATATAATATATATATATATATATAATTAGATTTAAAATTATTAAGATGAAGTTATTATATAAAAAAAATTTTTATCAGTATTTTTAAAAATGTTAACGTAATTAAAATTTGTCAAATCAAATTTAAAATTAATAAAAAAAAAAAACTCTAATGCACTTTCATTTTCATGTATAGTAATTGGCATATATACTAAAAAAAATGAGGCTACCTTGCTGAATGCCGATCTGTGGGGGAATGACCTTCCCTCCGCTTTTTACCTGTCGAGACGGGGTGGCGGCAACAAACGTGAGTTAGCTGTTGTGTGTGTGTATGGTTGCGCTCTGAGGAAATCATGCATGTGTAGCTTTGTTCTCCACTTATTTTTTCTTTTTGTACACACAACCTATTCCTGTACGCTTTGTGTATGCGGATTTGTACGAAGGCGTATATATATATATATATATATATATATATATATATATATATATATATATATATATATATATATATATATATATATATATATATATATACTATTATATATATATATATATATATATATATATATATATATATATATATATATATATATATATATTACCTCTATTTTCGACAAATCCGAATACCAGAATAAAAAGGGTTTGTTAAGGAAATAAAATTATTAGATGCCCTATGCTTCTATAATCTCTTCCCTCCCTTTATCCACACAAACAAACAATCAAACTACTTATTTTAAAAAATACTTGTTAAAATTAATTATGCTTTAATCAATCTTGTATTAATTAAATAATAGTTTTTTATGTTTTAATTATTAAATTTTTGTTTTTTAGTCAATTACATAAATTTATAAATTTACTGATATAAATAATTTTACGTCCTTTTGTAACTTATCTGTTTATTGATTCTTGCGTTTACACCGAATCAATTTTTGTTATCGGGAGGCCTTTTTCCTGTGTTCTCTGCTCGTCGACGAAATTGTTTTTGGCGCTGGAGTGATTGAGAGGGACGATCCTTTGGGTTTTGCGTAAGGGAAATTAGTTAAGTTAGTAACCTAATCTATGCCACAATAATGCACTGTTTATGACCTTTAATTAGCAACTAATTATCCTCTTTATTAAGACTGTTTATAATCTAACACTTTTTTTCCTTAATCCGACTGCGTATTTTTATTTATTTGCCTCTTCGACGGCAATCCAATTCTCTTCTATTTGTTTGCCACTTCAACGGCAATCCAAATTCTCTATCCTAGGCTAGGGCGCTAATATGGAATTTTTCCTTCTTTGTGTGTCGTTGTTTTCCTTTGTGTTATTTTTATTCTCCTTCCTTCCTTATTCACTTACTCAACTATTCTGTTTTAGGTTCTGTATCAACTACGATGAATGTTTTTAATTGCGTTACCTGAAGATTCTTTCTTCTACGACTTATACCAGATAATGGTGGTGAAGCTAATAGGTTCTTTTACCACCTTTGTGGAACTCATCGGCGGGGCGGGCCGCTTAAAGTCTTTAGATACCAGATACCTATTATTAAATCGACACAACGAAGTAAAACTCTTGCAAGGGAGGATTTTCACCTCTTAATATTATTAGTTGTATAAAGGCTTTCACTTTATCAGCATTACTTATTGAGGAGGGTTTTCACTCCTGATTTTTATTATATAAACAGTCTTTTTAAACAACACCAGAGGATAAAGAAGGATGAATTAGAAGCACATTAAACAATCTATATTAAAAGTCACAGTACAAATTATTGCATAGAAAAGAAATACACGTTAAACTAAAATCCATTCACTCATACCCATTTCTTAACATCCATCCGAATTAGAGATAAAAACATCAGTATAAAAATGACCTAAAAAATATAATATAATAACAATAAATCATCCTGCCTAATCATTACACATCATGGTTATAATAATAATAATTATTAATATTTTATTATTATTATTATTATCATTATTATTATTATTATTATTATTATTATTATTATTATTATCATTATTATTATTATTATTATTATTATTATTATTATTATTATTATTATTATTATTATTATTATTATTATTATTATTATTATATTATATTATTATTATTATTATTATATATTATTATTATTATTATTTTCCAATTTCTTGGTTACACTTTGAATAATTTTTAACAATAATAAATTATATATTTTGGCTGGATTATTACCTCCCATCTTTTCTTTATGGCTTCATCTTAAGGAATATTCGAGGAGGATCCATCTGGATAGGCAGGGATAAGATTTTCCAATTCACTGACACACCTCACAACACATACAGTTTTTCTCTTTTAGATTACATTTCGTATACTTTTCTGCAAAGATTTAAAATGAGTTTTTGATCTAAATAATAATTAGATATTTAATTAAACACATATATATATATATATATATATATATATATATATATATATATATTATATATTTATATATATATATATAGATATATAATATATATATATATAATATATATATATATACTTATATATATATATATAATATATATATATAATATACAATATACTATAT
>JABUQX010076963.1:17500-45804 GCA_015478945.1 Trachelipus rathkii
ATTACTGGAGGTATGAAACGTTACCCCTCATAGTATCCGTTCACTACTACATCTGAGGTTACTAGAGAAAGTCGATAATATCACTACTTAAAAAATATAAGGAGTTAATAAATTAACTTAATATATTATATATATATAGCATTTTACTGGGAGAGTTCGTGATCTAAAGTTTGGTGAGGCTGAGCTCTAAATACATATTTTCTGATTAGGACTCATCTGTGACTATATTATATAGCTCTGTCCCATGTAGCTGAAGGTTAAATTTTTGTTGTTTCAGAAGTTAGCAGAGTACTTGGGAACAAAATGGGGTTGATGTGATATATATAATGCGCGTGTAATTAGGTTGATCAAATAAGTAGATTGGACTTAATTTAATTCATATATATAATATTATATATGTAATTTACTAACTTTAAGGTCTTTCGTGTTGTTTATATAATTGAAAAAATAATAATTATATATTTCTAATATAAAATTATTTCAAATAAATTTAAATTGTTAAAATATTCTATAATTTGTTCATTGTCTTTAAGGTAATTTATAAGGTGATATGTTTATGTTAAATGATTAAAAGTTTAATTAATTTAAAGTTATACGTATTAGTGTAATTATATAGACTCAAATAAAAGATTTTAATAAACTTATTTTTTGGTGATAATATATATCTCAAGAAGGACTTTTGATGCTATGTTCTGATCTAATTATTTGTATCAGACTCAAAACATAAGATATGATCAGTATATGATAGGAGCTACTAAAAGAATACCCTTTTAAAATTCAGTGAACTTTTGATTGACCTAGTTTCTATATATTTGCTCCATAAGTATTGAAATCATCTTCACATTTTAATTTTGTTTATATTACATAAATAAATATATATAATTAATATGTAAGACATATATATCTATATATATACTAAATATATCTATATATATAAATAATAGCTAAATATATACATATATTAATATATATAATATATTAATATATTAATTAATTATTAAATATATATACTTTGTTTTATGAGCCTTATATATAATATTAATATAACTATTAAATATAATATATATATTAAATATATATACAAGTATGAAAGAATTGATTCGAGCTTAGTACGTACCAAATCTTCAGATAATTTTATTTTCAATACATTCTTTGTAGAGGTCTATCACATATGTCATGAATGCGTATAGGTTTACAACTCTTAATATGGATATCAGATGCTATTAATTCGAATTACATAGCTGCATTCATTTCTGTGAGTTTCTGTGTATGAAATGATCCGTGTTGGCTTTTATAGAATTAAAATTGATGAGATGAGGGTAATTGTATTATAATTTTTACAATTTGTAAAGTATTTATAATAAATAATTACCAGAAGAAAAATTAATGTGGCAATTCACGAGTGTGAGCGAGTTGATAATATAAACCACCGAACTACACTAAAACTACCAGATATTTTGGACTAATCATAACCAGTCATATGCATTAAACCTTTGGATAACTGAGATCTCACCATGTGTATGGAATGCAGCAAATAGTGTAACGCTAAATACTAATGATGTTCAAGACAACACCGTAAAAGAAGAGATAGGCAAAGTAAGTCCTTATTGGTTAATCACCGAATCATTCGGTAAATTTACATGGCGCAATCAATCCTAAAACTTACAGTTCTGACAAACTCCATTATAAGCACAAACCAGAACGTATATATTATTATTACACAAGCTATTGATAAAACACGGCACGATAACTGATGCATACACACTTGACTTTTGTGAATATGGTCTGTTTACAGGAATTGTTTTCAAAAATAATACTTAAAGTAAATATTCGTAGTAGAAAACTTGACTCTCTCACAATTAAAAAAGTCAAAATGGAAAAGTATCTTGATGAAAAAAGGAATGACGTTTCAACAAATCAGTTAATAAGAAAACCACGTTACATCTACAACTTTATTCGACAACTATAAGTAGCCATAACCACTTAATGATATATACTATATTAGCAAAATGTATCAATAAAATTGGCAATCAACTTAATGTAGGTTACATTTTCTTATATTTACAAATAATGAATTTACAACTAAATCAGAATATTAATTATTATATACTATATATCAATAAAATTGATTATCGTTAATTCACATATTAATCGTGGACTTAGTTTTATTTTTTTGCTGGCGAAATGTATAATTTATAGACAATATATAATTAATATATATTATAATATATATTATATATTAGGTACAAATATTCAATACATCCTAATATCTTTTTTTTATTTATTAAACAGATTATGAGATAGATGATCATTTTGATGATGATCTAATTTTTTAATATAAAAAAAGGACTATTATATAAACGGTTTAGTCTACATTAGCTCTACTTGTTGGCCAATCACAATCCATCTAGGTTAAAAGGTGACATATTAGTAATAATTTTATTTATAAATTTAAAAAACAAAACTATCTACGTTAGCATATCTACTATGTGGCCTCAAATTCACAAATCATCTAAAGTTAAGAGTATCTGGCATTTTTGTGCAATCACGTGATCTATCTAGTGATTATGACATTTATCCTTACAGTATTGTAAGTATCTTATTTAATTTCTATAGTGAAGGGCAATGGACATTGAGAATTAACTCTATCCTTAAAGTGATTAGGTATCCCTAGTGTACGTATAGCTTTCTTAAATTCTAAACGGCACTAATATCAATTCCTATCTTAAGTGTTAATTTGAGCATACTGTTAGACACTGGTACACATTTAAATACCGCTTTAAGGTCCTCAGAGTCTAGATGAATACCTATATGTAGTATTGGCTAGTTAGCCTGCGGTAGTCGCTACAATATACGCCTAGCTTCTAGGCATCTTAAGTTGAGTGATTTCAATTAAGCATATTGACTGTGTAATTGTTGTTTTATGTAGTTTGTTATTAGAGCTTTTTTGAGGTTCGATTAAAGAGTTATACTCTATTAGTAACGTAAACTCATCTATTTTCTGCTACAGCATTTATTTAATAATAAACGCACATTAGCAGACGGCAGTGTATTTGGAATAATCGTTATACCGTTTAATCGTAAAAACTATAATCCAATAAAAACTATGTTGGATATTAAGTTTGGTTGATATCGTATAAACCTAAGCTCAATTAAGCTTCGTATATGATAATCTGAGATTGCTCATACTCACGCAACACCTTAAACCTCTAAAGGTTCAATATCAGCATAAGTTATTGGTTAGCATATGTTTGGTGGTACTCATAATTCGTCTGACTACGGGCTGACTTAGAGTTTCATGGTCTACAACATGAAGTCATATGCGACTCAATTTAGAGAAAGCGAGTCGTATCTTGGGAACACAGATGTAACGCATGAACGTAATCAAATACTGGGTGTTTAAAACCCTTTTCTTTTTTAAATATTTTTAAGTGTGAAGCTCTTTTATTACAATACAGTTTTAATTTTGACAATACAGTTTTATTTTGATTTTTTTCAAATGTGTCTCCTCGCCATTTATGCAATCAATAGTCTTTTTCTAACACTTATAGCATGGCATAATATATATATATATATATATATATTATATATATTATATAATATATATATATATATAATATATATATATATATATATATATATATATATATATATATTATAATATTATATATATATATATATATATAATGTATATATATATATATCATATAGGCCAGCGTTTAGTATATCCGTCATATATATCTCAAAAACTATTGATGCTACAGTAAAACGGAATACATTGGTGGAATGCTGGTCCAATTTTAGTACAGGAAATGTAAAAAATAAAAAAAAAAAAAAAAAAAGAAAAAAAATTAAATATCTCAAAAAACTACAATAGCTACAGCGAAATGAAATACATTTTTTGGAATCCTGGGACATTTTACCATAGGAAATGCTTTATAACGGCACACTAGGCGGGCTCGAGCCGACGGGAACATAGGGGGGGACGTTTTTCATAATACCCCGTAGGGGAAGGGGCGGAGGAACCCCCGCGAACACCCAAATACCAAAGAGCGGGGGTTCCGGAGACCCTCCCCGGAGGGGGGGAATTAGTCCTACCCCGCAGTTCCCCGGAAGGCCGAGAGACCCGACCCTGCCATCAGTGGCGGTATACCCTTGGGGTATTCTTTAGTTAAAAAAAAAAGCAAAAATTTGATAAAAAAGTCTATTTATTTTAATAGAAAAGTCTATTTATTTTAACGAGAAAACAATTAAAAGGTCTCTAAATAGTCCTTCT
Organism: Trachelipus rathkii; assembly: GCA_015478945.1. Taxonomy (NCBI): domain Eukaryota; kingdom Metazoa; phylum Arthropoda; class Malacostraca; order Isopoda; family Trachelipodidae; genus Trachelipus; species Trachelipus rathkii. Next base: position 21,777 of record JABUQX010076963.1, read on the forward strand.
AATCATTTAACTATAATTATTAACAATATTTTTTTATTTTTTTTTATTTTTTACCATTTTTTTTTTTAAAATTTTCCAAGGATTCCAAAAATTTTTTTCTTTTTGCTTTTTCTTTTTAATTTTTGGGATAAAATTTTTTTTTTTTTTTTTTTTTTTTTTTTTTTTTTTTTTAACATTTTCCGTACTAAAATTGGACTAGCATTCCACCAATGTATTCCGTTTTACTGTAGCATTAATATTTTCGCACACGATATATATGAACGGATAACTACTAAACGCTGAACCATATATATATATATATATATATATATATATAATATATATATATATTATATATATATATTATATTATCTATATATATATATATATATATATATATATATAATATATATATATATATAATATATATATATATATATAATATATATATATATATGTATATATATATATATATATATATATATATATATATATATATATATATTATATATATATATATAATATATATATATATTATATATATATATATAATATATATATATATATATAAATATTATATATATATATATATATAAGGCTCCTTGGCTGGATTTTTTTAAATAATAATCTGTCTTTTATCATTTAGTCTGACGTTGTCTCTCAAGCAACGGAGGCGTCACTTTCTTCCGTCGTAAATTCATGAAAGAAACTCCGAAGTAATTTTATCTCTCCCTTAAAAAGAATTGTTTTTAATCCGTTTTTAAATGAAAAGGAGTTTCCTCTTCTCTATAGGCGACCTTCATAATCATCTATGGAACATTTATGAAACAATATATATATAATATATAATATATATATATATTATATATATATATATAATATATATATATATAATCTATATATATATAATATATATATATATATATATATAATATATATATATATATATATATATTTTATATATAATATATATATATATAGTATTATATATATTATATTATATATAATATATATATAATATATATTATATATAATATATATATATATTATATAAAACAATATGATATATATATATACTTCCTTTTAGCGTGCTTAATCCCCTTCTCAGGGGGTAACACGGAAACTACAGGAAATCGAACTTTGAAGGCCGGCTACTCCAAAGCCTGCCGCATCAAGTGTTCGCAGACGAGCTTTAATTCTTACCCCCCGGAAGATAAAACTCGGACTGCTACGCGGAGGATTGAACCAGCGTCCACTCGCACGTAACCAGTCGCGAGTCAACCTCCTACGCCCGAGGCGGTTCTCATATATATATATATATATATAATATTATATATATAACTATATATAATATATATATATATAATATATATATATATATTTATATATATATATATATATATATAATATATATATAATATTATATAATATATATATATATTATATAATATAATATATTATATATATTTATATATATAAAATGATAAATAAACCTCTTTATTAATTTATTACGTACATGGAAGTATACGAAAAAAGTGAAAGTATTACATAAAAGTATCTAATAGAATCGCAAAAATCGTAGATCTTGACATCTTACTCACAGAGGTTGGAGCCATACGTTAATTCACGAGTACGTAGCAGTGGTGGCTAGGTTAGGTTAAGCTGGAAAAAAACCTCCCAGATGAACGAGCGATATGTAGTGCGACATGTTGCTTTTAAATGTGTTAATGCATGTAAATTGATATATGTTAAATTTTTAGTTCACTTCTCAGACATTCTTTTTGGAAATTCTTCAGAAAGTTTTAAGGTTGGCTCGTTTAAGCCTTTTAACGGAGGAGAACACGCACGGGGGGACGTATAAGTCGGGCTACAGGCTCCTTACCGTCCGCTCCTCGCCTGAGAGCCGAGAGACGCCTGACTCTTTCCACTTTGCGATTTATAATTTCTTCGGGCGGTTATGGGCATTCTCTTTTCAGTGGTAAAATATAAATAACAAGATCTATGCCGTATAGCGGGAGGGTCATTAAACTCACCGCTCATCATTAAATTTAGCCTTGAGGACAATATTATATATATACCATGGAAATAAAAATAATAGATTACATCGTTCGTTAATCGATAATATAAATATCGGTTACTACCTTTTATAGGATTAAGTTGCCTAATAGATATATAATATATATATATATATATATATATTCTATTAATATATATAAATTAAATATTAATAATGTATATATATTATTATTAAATATAATATATAATTCATATATTATATAATATATATATATATATGATATATATATATATATATTAATTTAAATATATATATAATATATATTAAATTATGTATAGAATTATAAATAAATACTACTAGGAAGCGGGGCAGTGCGGGGCTTTATACGAGTATAATATATATATAGCTGAAGGTTCATGGGGCATGTGACGTCAAATATCCAAGACATGTGGATGGACAGTGAAGGGGAGTTCACTCGGTGAGGTCTGGAGCGATTAAAGGGGAAATTGCCACACTGTACGTCAGAGACTCAGGGTATGTGAGCATTTATATAAAGTCCACTTTATTCCTATGGGGCCCCTTTCATTGTTACAATATTGAAAGTGTGAGGTAGGCTATATTCTATTTCCTCGAACAATTTATCCTCTAGAAGTGAAGGTCTATAAAAGTTGGATACAAATATTTCTCCATATATACGTTCTCCCTCATTAAATGATATGGTCATTATATATATATATAATAGGGCACCTAAATCTAAATATATTTGAAATTCCCATATATCTCTCTTATAATATATATACTATATATATGTGTGTGTGGTGTCAGTAGATAGTGTCCGTGTTGCTGTGATGTGGGTGATTGATAGCGGAGCTTGTGACATCCGATCATTGTTGTCGACCTATGCTGAACGAAAAATCCAACACCAGAAAATGCACAAAGCAGATTCGTAAAAGTCATCTGCGAAAACTCAAGATGAGGCAATATAGTTATTCTAATATTATAGCAGTTTAAGATAAGCGGTTTGTGGTCATCATGTCTGTGTAGACACAAAATTGTGTTAATACACAATATGAACATTAACTAACACACCGATATATTTTAATAAATGTTAATGATTTTAATAGGTCTGTAGAGAAATAAGATACTCTTTACTTTCTCGCTTTTTTGCAAATGTAATACCAAGCCTTAAACTCTCATGAAGAAATTAAAGTCGTCGTTCTCAACTCCTGTGGGCATGATATTTTGGTTAGTGAAGTTTAACCATAAACCAAGGCAGAGCAAATTTATGATAAAGACTTACAATAAAATTGAGAAAATGTAACTACAAGAACGGAATCACTAACTATAATAATCTCTTCGAGCACATACCATAGGAAACATAAAACTATATACTCAAGACTTGCTGATACCTATTAGACCTACACGAAGAATAACACAGAATATTATAATAATTCTATTTTTCTCCGTAAAGCCAGTGCCATACCACACTCTCTCATTTAGACAACCGTATAGTTGAGGGGCAATAATCATATATTTATATTTTTACATAAATTCACAATACCTATATATAGTATATGCATCCTACTACCATTAAGACACTATTGGCCTTTACCTTTAACCCTCACCTATCTAACCCACAGTGAACTCAAACAGCCTCCTTCTTCACCAGCTCTCGTCATTTATTTTCAGAAATCCTTGCTATTGTTTCTATAAACCACCAAACAACACAACATAAACCAAACAAATCCACACACACAATAAAGGATAAACCTACCTATATATGACCACGCGAATACACCAAATAAACAACATTTATAATCAACGTACTCTATAATAATCCTACAAATAGACCAGATTCAGATCAATTACATAATAATGTGAATTCTAACAGGGTGTTAGATAGAGTTTGGGGAGGTCTGAACCATATAACTGTGAGCATCAGTATTACACGTCCCAACATTGATATTATATATTATATACCAGTTTAGGGCGAACGTGGACAACGTGTAAGGGTAATTTGCTGCCAGACTCAAAATAATATGCTTACGCTCAGGAGATTTGAGGTGAGCATAACGAACAGCAATAAGACTACAATGCACGCACGATGAACAAAATCGTATCTTAAGTATTAACCTTAAATAAATGTTTAGTTAATATCGTAAAATAAGTTAGGTTAGTTTTCTGATTTCAGTTTAATACCTCATGAGCGCAGGCTAGAAATAATCGGTTTACTTAAAAAACCGTACCTAGTTTTATGAGAGGTTTTAAGGGCGAGGCAACTCTCTGACGAAATAGAAAATCTACGGTTAAGGCTCCAGACACTTGATAAGGTCAATCACACAAATAAATTTATTATTAATGATATAGGTATTTCCGATTATCTAGGAACGTCGATCCAAATGTAGTGATAATTTAGTGTGAATCCTTTATATTTGTTAATATAAGGCAATTATATTATTAAAATTATGGTATTATTTTGATAAAGTGTGGAGGTATTAGATAATTAATCATCCACATATTTGAATTAATAATTATAATAATTTATATTTAATTAAATATATATTTATATATATTATTAATATATATATAATATAATATATATATTAATATATAATTATATTATATATTATATATAATTATTAATATATATATAATATATAATATAATATATTTAATATATTAATATTATATATATTATTTAATAATTAATATGTGTATTGAGACTAAATGAGTTTATATATTTAATATTATATTACTATATATAATATATATATATATATATTATATATATTATTACTATATATAATTAATATATATATTAAATATATAATATATATATATATATTATTATATATATATATTATAAATTATATAATTATATAATATTATAATATATATTAATATTAATTAATATATATATATTAATATACTATAATATAATATAATATATATTTATATATAATTATTATACTTAATATATAATATATTTTCTTCATATTTAGTATAGTGGAAGGTATTGATTCTTTTGTTTAGGCAAAAGTCAGCTAAAAGACGAAGGGCTGGGGACTCATTGCGAAAAATTATTAAGCTCTAAGGCTCTTTGAATTAACTCTCTTGAACACAATAATTGTACATGTGAAGACCGATTAGATACATGCAACATCATGTACTAGAGACCTCTGAGACAAGAACGCGCTGATCGGTATAATAATCATTGGGTACAGAATATTCTCTTTCACGCATCAATATTGTGGTCATTATATTCAATGCCCAACTGTGGTGCACATTTATTTTCGAGGGAATAAGCACACGCTGACATTGTTTTTTGAGCAACGCCTAAAAGTTTTTTGGATACTCAAACTAAATAATTTATCTCATGGCTATAAATCCACTACTTGAAAATATTATATTTATGTCAAACCCTTCAAAGAATGGAGGTGTCGTCACATGAACGGATGGTGAAATAGCTCTCACGTCGTAAACGTAATATGCCCTAGTAATTATATATAAAACACCCCCCCCTTCATAATTTATTATTCGTATTATCATGGGTCAATTTATTTGTAACGTCCTCACGTGACTAATATTATTTAGAAATACTGATTACTTATTAAAGGGCTTAGTCCCTTTATTTTGATATGTCCTTGATCTATCATCATCAACCCGCAGAATTCGATGCCGGGCACTGCTATGTCACGGCAATGCCGAAATTTAATCAAAAGGCACGCACCAAGGAATATTTCTCCGCCACTCGGGAGATATTATTTTCCGCTCACTCTGCTTACTCGCTCCGCGTTTACTGGCTTAATCCGCGTCAGCGATTATGTTGTCCTCAAACGCAAGGCGCGTAATTAATTTCCTCCCACTCTCAATTAAAAAGTAAAATTTCAAGCACCCGAGCCTAGTTATAGACCAAGATAGGAAAATATCAATATCCCCCCAGGCTCGAACTCCAACACACCGTTGTAAAGCATAGTACATACGACTTTGCATTAGAGCATGTGAGATGTATTTGATATGATGACTGATTCTGTTAACTATGTGGATAAATCTCCACCGTATAATTTATCACAGTATATTTCCCAAGTTAAAACTAATTACCAAAGAATATACTCCCCATTACCATATATATTTAGGTAATACTGAGTGAAATCCATCTATGTATGTTAGGTAGTTTATCATAACCTTCACTCATAATCAATATATTATCCTTATTATGAAATGTTAAACATGCGACTTATTAATACACTGACCGGCTAGAGGACACCTACAGTAAATTATTATCATTTTTTTTTTATATTATTATTTATTTATATGCTCCGTTATATGCTCAATTATACTAACACTTCATAATGATAACTTTAATTATGATACCGTGTTACGTATTATATCAGAATTAATACACTATTTTGCACCAACAAACTTATAAGTTGCGACACTTTACTCAATATATATACATAAATAATAAATTATAATATAATTTAATAATATAACATAGAATATAACCTATAAAATAATAATAAATTAGATCGGAGCAACATATGATATATATAATAAATAATTGATAGGACACCAGATATAAATATAAATGGTTAGTGCATGATACAGTTGAATAAATTTTAGACACTGATCTTAATTTATATATTTAGGTTTAAATCATATTGCAATACTCGATTCTTATCTAATCTACCTTACTTACCCTTAATAGGTAACATTGGTAACTTAATAAGATTTTCAATAATCATACCCCAATTCTTATAAGTACTTGACAATTAAACACTAGCTCTTGGGTAAGTTAAGGTAATTCATTTTAGAAATGTGTGAGATCTTTTACTGCCTTATTTAAATTAGATTTGGATGATGGGTGAAATACTGGATACTCATGTTACATTGAACAGTTAATAAATTCTATCAGTGGTATGAAACCTTCCACTCGAGTTAGTAATGGTTAGCTATAATTTAATGTGGTTTAGTAATCGGAGGTCATCTTAGTTATGGATTAACGTTTATTGAAAGTGTAAATACTTTCACCCTTTTTACAAATTATCATCACATGGTATTTAGACAGTAATCAAGCTATTGCTTTTAGCGTCTGTTTACTACTATTGATTACAATTATAGTAGTTAGAATTAGTGTAAGTTATACGTTTTAGATTTAAAGCATGCAATTACTATAATTTAGAACATTTATGATAGATATTAAATGAGATCATTCTTTGTCTTATCATCAACGTATCACTTAATATCTCTATATAAAAAAGTTACTCTCATTTCGCCATTAGGCTAACTATATATTTGAGAAAATATAAATTGGGTTAATTGTAGTCTCGTGATATTTACTGCTTTTACACTCGTCTTAAGAATAAAAAGTCACTCGAGTATAAAGGGAGCATCCATAATTAAAAGTGTAATAGGAACACCCTATCTCTCGTTTATATTTAAATATCTCTTTACGGTTTACTCGAAATTGGGACGTAAACGAAGAAAATTTGACCTCTCATCGTGAGTCGGAGGCAAATAAACTTGAATTCATAGCATATATTCAATCGATGACGGCAGGGTCCATGAAAGTGACGTCAGTATAGGTAGCACGAGGAGGAGAGAGTGATTCGGCAGTAGAGGAAGAATTTAGTACGAGACGGTATCAGAGTAAATAAGAGAGAGTTAGGAGTGCATGTAGTAGCAGCATGTGAAGATAAACAACGAAAGACGGTAGATAGGGTAATGAACAGTAGTAGAGAGAAGAATCGTTACGCCGATTTATGACCAGCGGAGACTGTTCGTGCGCAAGGACTCATCTACTCACATAAATTACTGAAACACAATACATTGCAAAATTCTGATTGCGTTCAACCTGTATGCGAGCATACCAAGCTCATTTTTTTTTATGTGAAGTCTCCTGTCCTCTGCTGAGTATTAATCTCTCAGTCGCAATGCACAAGTATATTGTGTAAACTTTCAAACTTAATATATGTTTATCTATCACCTGACTATCGTTAGAATAATAGTGTATATCTAACTCATAGCTAAAGATTACCTTATATCTTCATTAATATATATTACCTACATGACCTGGTGAGGTAATTCGTTAGCAATTAACGATATATATTACTTACATTTTGGATATCGATTTAGAGTCTATAAGTTTTTCTCACAATAATGATTTGAGAGGACAGCTTGGCTAATATATCGCAATTTCACCAGGATTGGCTATTCAATTATTTAAGTCTGGGTTATATAGTGTATTAAATACGCCTGCTATTATGTACCTTGAAAATCTAGTTCAGATATATTCCGAAGGAATTCTTCGCAATCTTTATCGTTATCACATCTGGCACGCCCGGCCTGCAGTCTTCCATTTCAAGAATGTTTCAACGTACTCACCGAATATGTTATATATGAGAGATGATATATATATATATTATCATGGATCTTTTTAATCTCTATAGCCTTTCTCCTACAGCTATTCCAGCTCGGAATAGATTAGACCTTTTATGATACATATATCGTTGGTTATTATATTCATTGAGTACCTTGAATTATTTGTGCCTTCTAGTTAGGTCTTGGTAGTTTGTGTTGTGGGCTGTGTCACGAGTTCGTGGGAGCGGTGGGACGACTATTAAATAGTGTCATGTCCCTTGGGATTTGAAATAATCGGATGGAGGAAGGCTTGTGTTCGGAGGGACAATGGAGCAGAGACTAGCTGAGTGAATCCTAGTGGATGATTGGTAAATTAAGTTTCTCTAGAGATTGATCATACTCGAGATGCACCGATGTAATAAGTGGCAATTCATTTCTAGTTTGTTAGCACCTTTTTTCGCTGGAAGGAGGTCCTACCTACGAGTGGGATAATCGATATAGATCGGTATACCTTGCCTTGTGTTCAAAATTGTGTAGTAGTGTATTTTAATGAGTTGCGTTGATACCTCTTGATAGAGAACTAAGAGCTAGATTAACAAGTGAGGTGAAAATCTGGAACCATATATCTATTGGAAATGTACTGCTACGGTGCAAACAAAAATTGGAATTTCTGAATGATTGCAGAAATGGAGAGCTAATAGAGTTACGCTTCCGCGCCTTATATTGGTCATATGCAATCGACTCTTAACCTCTTATGCGTATATAATCAGAGCACGTATATCGCACAGTTGTGTTCACTTTCATATACATACAAGCTATATGTCTTGCGCCATAATCGAGCTCTGCTATCTTGAGCACTCTCTATTTATCTTCTCCTAGCAAGTTTGCGGCATGTTTACTCCGATAACGCTAGTATGTTGTTCAAGTATTGGTAAGCATGAAATAATAGTTAGAATATCCCACAAGATATCGACCAAGATCCACTTCTCAATATTTTTGCTTCAGCAAATACTCTGCTTTCGAGCACCAAATTCGCATACACACTAGTGTAACATTTCTTTTGATTCACTTATATTCTCCGTCACCTTGCGACCTTATATATCCGCCTTCTTGTCTCATGGTTGTAACTGTACCTAATCGAGACTTGGACATACCATGGAAAAAATAATTTACCCTTCAGGTTTCTTGCGTCTTAACCTTCTAACACTCAACACTGGCTCCATACTGAGATGACCTATCCTGTATACGAGAGGTACAACAAACCGGCAGTTGTGAAAAGAGCAGTGAATCTATAGTCTTTTCTCCTAGTGGCAGGCCAAAATCAAGAAGTGAAAGGCGGAGCGAGACGCGAGTCTGTCTCAAATAGATATGACTTATTTTTTGAAGTGTATTATATTTCGTTTTTTTTTTTCGACACTTTTCACCTACTCATATCGATTTGAAGGGTCTATCATGAAAATCGACAAGCGCAATGGCTAGGTCTTCTGGCAAACATTTCATCAGTTGGCTAGTCCGCCTAAGATCCATTAATGTCAAGGGCACGTGTACAGACTTCAAGGACTTAGTGCGAAAGGTTTTATCTATCGGTGCTATGTTAAGGTGCAGGCTGTTAAGGTACCTATGTTATTTCTCTTTTGATTATCTAATACATTAGGCTAAACGCTCGCACAAAACTCCACATTCCTTGCCATGTTCGATCTAGGGCAATTGTATCTCCCTTCAACTTTAATTTCCATTTCTCAAGTGAAGTTCACTATTAAAAAAAATTGAAAAGTTCCATTATATCGGACTACCACTTCTATTTAACTGATTTTCAGGTGTATTAGCTATTTCTCTATGATTAATCCCATGCACGTATGTAGCAGTAGCTTATTTACTGTGTTCGGAGTTGTGGCTGTCTATTTTGACCTATCACAGTGAGCTCCATGAACATGCAGATCATATTTATAGTATATCATGAAACGATATTTGAGCAGACAATGGTACATGAAGGAGAGACTCAATCATCGCACGTGAGCTTCATTGACTATCATCTAGTCATGCATAGGGCGAAGAAGGTAAGGGCAGACTCTGATTTTAATAAAGCCGCTCATAACGAGATCGATAATACGTCATACATCATTTGATAGACATCTCTTTTGTTCTACTCCTCAGCAGATTTCATCTAGAGTGAACTAATATTAGGACAGCCAATTACATTCAATTCGTATGTAGAATTTTTCTTGTATGTGCTATTCGTTCACTAGACATATAGATACTTTGTGCTTACTCAACACGCTCTGAGCAATTAAGTCAACACGCACACGTTGTTTTTCCGGATATACTATTGTCGGAAACAATGCGATGTGCTTTCCTACCATATAGGTTTCCTTGTATTGCGCGAGAATTCTTGTGACCCTCTCTTTGAGTTAATTTCACTGGTGTTGACATTCTCCAATGGGGTCGACACCGAGAAATCCTGTTATTATCTAGGAAGTAATCGTCATCGCATATCTATGGTAAAGAGCATCTCTATATACCTCAGGAGTTATCATTCCCCTTCGACATTCTCTCCAATTTTACCGGGCAGAAGAGTATTTTTCTCTGGTTAGACTAATGTGCTCAATTAGGGGAATGGCCGACAACTGGGCATCATTATCAAATATATCAAAGCTCGTTCATTCCTTCACTTTAAAATGGTGGAATTATCAAGATGCATCTTCTTTAAACTGTTCTAAGGGCATCGGTGACAGATCTACATTTTTGGTTCCCACGTCACTTGAGACTCCATAATGCGCGTTTGGTTAACACTAGTATTGAGCTGACTTGCACGGAGTTTAGGCGGTAACATCGCGCTAAAGAGCAGCTTAGGTGTCTTGTATAAATCAAGACTGGTGAATTCTATTTTCTTTTTCGATATACCCGTCCACTCCATTATTGTATGTGAACAATATGCACTAAAACTATCACAATAAAATTTAAAATAATTATGGATATAATTTCTATGATGCTTATTTTCATATGGCTACAGGTCAAATTTCCTCAGATATCTACTCATTAAAGTTAAGCGTATAACAAGTGAGTACGGATGCTATTGTTGACTATTCTTCTCGTGTTTCAACGTTTCTTGCTCTATTGCCTTTGTCAAAGCTAGTGTATCTCGATTGTTTTAAACTCAATTTATTTCATGATATCAGAAGTATTGTCGCGTTTATCCTCGTGTTCTCATTAACTATACTCGAGCGTCATAGGACCAATGAAAAGTGAGAAAGATATATACTTAATGGTGTTCGTGATTGTACTCGTGATTCATAGCACCACAGGCACTGTCCCATACTAAAGCATAAACTCCACTAGAAATGTACGGTAGCATAATCCGTTTTGGTGCGTCCTCCTTCCTCTTCACGACTATTAATGATTTTATAGTTTCCGATTACGTAATAAAATGTAAAGGTGGGCTTGCGCTTGGCGAAACGCATCATCCTGTTTGGAACCTTGAATTCTTTTTCATTGAAAACATTGGTGATCATCGCCTTCTATTCCGTACTTCACGTCGCATACTCCACATTTAATATGCATGCAGTCATGCTGATGTTCGGCTTTTTTATTAGCTACTATCTCATTATCGCATAATGTACACACGTCTTACAGGTATTTGACATAGTGAAGGTCTGTTATGCATGTAAGACAATCCTCATTATGAATCACGATTGCATTCCTATCACAGTGGTAAAAGTGTAGATGTATCTGCCGGGATGGCTTTTACATTTATTAAGTTCAGAACATTGTCCGCACCTGTTATTTCAGTTAGCATTCGTTTTGTAATGCTTAATTTAACATGGTCTGTGAAACTATACATTGATTGACAACAAAACAGGTCATGGACATTCTTCAGAACTACACTACCTAAAGCTATCTTGATGGAATCTCCTGGAAAGGGTAATAATAATGGGTTTCTTCTGGGTCATATCCTATTACAAAAAGAGGTAAGTCCCTATTCTGTTCGTGAGGTTTAAACATTATCTCGAGTTTACCATCCTTACCTTTAGCAAAAACAAATATCCTACATTCAAGTGTGTCCTCTATTACTGCAAAATCGTCAGCCTTTAGGGGTTCTTCATAAGTCAGACCACAACGAGTTGCAATCTCGCCACCTATTTTATGTAGATTCTGAGGTGTAAATAATCCTATTTTAGGTGCATCTTCGTCGGGCTTTTTAGGTACATGAGTGTGGAGCTTATAGCATGCAGCTATAGCCCTGAACCCACATCCCACTTTGGTTGTTATATACTCCTATCATCGTTATTTATACCTAAGTGTACTTTATTGACGTGAGGGTGTATAAAGTTCACAGACGAAGGGTCAATTGGACCATTACCCTCTGGATTGTGACATATCTGCACATCTACAATGAATTCATCCAGCATGGCTTGGTCACCAGACTGAAAGAGTTCTAGAAAACGGTCCGACAAATACTGCGCCAGATTTGGTCGGGAATCATTTTATGAGGATTCGTAATATGGAATTTGACCTCCTTCCTATCCGTGGAACAGGAACGCTGCACGGAGGAGTATATTCCCGATATGCTCACTACTTCCGCGTAACCCTGTTCTATGCACGCTGTGTATGACACGCTACTAGTACTTCGTTAATGTCCCTCGATGCCGCGTTATGATCCGTTCTGGTTTGTCGATAACGTACCTCTGAAGCGAGTGGTTGTCGAATAATCCCTGAATTCGCGTCAAGCATCCTTCACGTGTAATTTTAATAATTCTGTTGAGGAAAGGGCGCAGGTGTTCATCAACCTCCATCCTCTCATACGTCATGAACATCCTCTACACGTGGAGGCCCGCAACAGCGCCGTCTATCTACAATCCGGCCTCGGATGCCCTTTCTGCTTGCGTTTTTTCTGGAAAAAGAATGAAAATTCATAAACAATCGTATACATACTATTATGTTACAATATTTTTTCCAGTAATATTTCTCAGTAATATATATAATTAGATTGTAACTTACCGACGATTCCGAAGTTTGGGTATTCGCTCAGATAAGGGAACCAGGGGTAGCTGCACGTCGTATTTGGAGGTTCAGCGGATTCCCGACCAGTTTTAAGTTAGACTGTTTACTGTGGAGTGCTTCGATGATTTTCTGTTGAAAGTGAAAAAAGAACGTGTAAAAGCTAAATGTAGATTGTTAGGGGGGTAATATACACGGATTCCGGAATTTGAAATATGCTTACCCCTTTCCTTGTTTTTTCGTCTCAGCATTGAGAGGTGTAGAAGGATCGGAGGAATCACGGCCTGTACGATCTGGATTGGATTTACCAGCTACTGCACCACGACCTGTTGAACCGTTACGGCTTTGGGCATCAGCGCTGCGACGAAGTCTACGCCGTTCATGTTTGGAGATTAACCTCTTCTTATTAGGACTGTTGGGCTTCTTGCGTGTACTCTAATAGAGGGAGAAAACATGTATGTATAATATAAAACTATGTAGATCTGCTATAGCGATATATACGGAAAAAATTCGTATACTAAAATACACATAACCCATTCTGATTTCCTTCGGCACTGGGAATCGGTTTGTAGAAATAATCCCAACAGCGGTGCAGTACCTGATCTTCTACGTATCCTTGCTGATTCGCTTCGTCTGGTTCGTTTCCGCGTTTTCCGTTTGAAGACTTTCGGCGTTCGAGTTCGGATATCAAGCGCTTTCTTGCAGGCTGCTATACATTGTATTCCCGGTTACCGCCATCTGACTTTGTTGGCCCACACAATTGATCCCCTTGGCTGGACCTGTAATGAATGCTTAATAGTAAGTCACACTACCATACTCACTCCACTGACGTCAACCTAATCACGAAATACACACACCCAACTCTCTACACACTCCCTCGATAACATACACCCACTACCCTCAATTACACTCCCAATCTACCCCCTATACACAACCCATTTCACTCTACAACCCTAACCCCTCTCCACCCCCCAAAACATTTATTCGACACTAACACAAATAAAACAAACACTACTAACCTGACACAACATGATCAACACCACATATATCCAAAGATCACTGATAACATATACAAACAAACCAAGCAACTCAATACCCTATACCATCAAGACCCACACGACATCAAGTATTACCTAACACCACACAACTCTAAACTAATGTTTGCAACGAAATATGCGAAACATCACAACTACATAGAAGACCAACCCACATATGAATAGAAACTAAATCCATATAACAAATCTACCACGATTAAATCAAACAACCACACCACACTCATCAAGATAATCATAATACAATAAACCAATATATATCCACATATCCAAACCTAATACACATAACCACTAACTAAAAAACAAGACACACTAACACACACCCACACAAAACCACATCAATAATGACTCACATCAATACACCAACACGTAAATAAAACCACACTACTAAACCACTTCTACACACAATCTAACCATGCCACACCAACCAAACCAATCAACACAAAAAATCTCAATGTTCAATCTAACATACAACCAGAATACAACTATAACAACCATACCATATCAATAATTCCAGCCAACTTACCCTATAAAACGATACAACCCATATAACACAACTCACCAACTAACATCAAAACCAAAAACATACAGATACTAATTAAACCATAGACACATCAATATAACAAATATTACTTATAGTACTTAAAATAAAGATAATAATCAACACATAACCCACATAAACCACTAAAGACAGAATACAAACAAAATATAAGCAATCACATATACAATAAACAAGCTTGACGACAAAATAATGAAAGCAACACAGTAGAACTGTGATATCACTACAACTTGCCCTATTAAAAGCGAAAACAATCTCAACTCCCATACCAAAAATCACCTCTACCTATCAGGCAACTGCACCATCTATCTACGCTACTCTCACTGGTAATTCACCACATAATTCCCAACGGATTCGAAACTTTATCAATCATAAGCTCTCACGTCGGATTAAGAGTACCACGAAAACACCAAATACTCCACACGCCCTAGCTCCTAACTATAAAGTGACCCTGTCTCATCAAACTACCCTAGAAACCCATATCTTACACAAATAAGATACCAAAAGCATCAACAACAACCTAAATCATAAATGATAGCCACACATTCTCTCGTCATATATCCGTAGACTATTAAGATCAACACCACCTACTACTAATAAATTCATTCACCATTCTCAGTGTTCACCATGGCGCAGGTAGGGCTATCTCGGGGCTCATTAGGTCTAAGCACCATTACGCTGTAAACATAATATGAATATATACGTATTACTATATTATATATATATAAATAATATATATATTATATATATACATATATATATTTATATATATACTAAGTACTATATTTTAATATTTAACAACACACACCTCCAATAAACAACCCCCTTCTCTTACCACACTCACCCACCACACCCACAGCATCCAACATACCATAAACACACACCCTCTACCAAACCATCTCATCCATCATCAATACACAAACCATTACCATCTATCCCCACCCATCCACAACTAACACACCTACTACACTAAACACATCATCATCTCCAACACTCTAAAACACCCTACTCCCAACACATATAGACATTACTCTACAAAAATAACCAAACACAAAATAACAACTATCACATACAACACCATAACCACTACACTAACACAATACATTCTCAAACAATATACATATCCACCAACACAGATCCAATAATATACCTCAACAAATAACATATTCAACACGACCTATAATCTACACAATCCATAAATAAACACTTCAGAAACACAAAACTATAGTAAAACTAGCACTACATCACACCCACACTAAATTCACCACACACAAATCTACCCTCTCACAATGCACATAAGCGCACAAACAACCAATCCGCGCCCTAACCAACACGAACAATAACAACCAAATACTAAGCTCTTCGATCAAATACTATACACAGCAACATTAACGTAATATCGCATATAATTACTATAGGATCAACCGAACAAGCTGATCTACACTACTTCCACACATATCGAATAACTAACTCATGACTACGGACTCATGCCACCACAAGTACTTAATCTCACACAATCTCCACTGAAAAAACGTCAACGTCTTTAAACCCACGTCTCTATCCATTCGGATTATTATTGCAGGCACTTACTTTCTATACTCGATACTATATCTTACTATTACAATATATTTCACAACACCGCAGAGCTAAACACAACACATGCAATACAGACAATAGACATATACATCAACCACACATCATAATAGTCAACGAGTAAGAACACACCCATATAACCTACTCAAAAACCCCATTCACTACATCCATCACACACCCACACTACCTCACTAACAACTACACCCAGAGATACTAAAACACAAAACTAAACCCAATACACTACCCTCAAGACACAAAACTATCAATCTCTAACAGTATACAACACTATATAAAATAAACAATAAAACATACAACAACCTATCAAAGATAAATAACATATTGAAATAACGGTCTGTATGTGTGATACGGAGACTCTACTCCAGTATTATAATATATATAGTATAATACTCAATACAACACACCGAAACAGACTACACACATTACTACTAAATTATAAGTATCTATCAATAAAATCATTAACAACCGCATAAACCTCACAATCAGTAAATACCCACGATCCCTCACAATACTAATACAATAATGCATCTATGATATATATATAATAACCTTACCCACCTGCCACTCGCATACTATACCACACCCCCCACATCTACACCCCACTACAACGACCACCACAACATAAACCATCTAAACTATATACATACTACCATCTATAATATATAACATTCACCATCATAAAACAACAAGTAATCCAACAAATATCATATAAATATCACATAATCACATCATAATATACCTAACACAAACACACAACTATAACACAATCACACACATATCAATAGATACATGACAATAACTATAATACATATAATACTATATAATATTAAATTCACTCCGATCTATATATATCTAAAATCTGACGACAGCCACGTAATGTACATAATACAGCCACTTACACGGTGCAACCATGAAAACATCAGCTGAACATAAATAGATATTAGCTTCTAACGTCAAATGGTTTTCTTATACGCTCACTATTTTTTAGCCGACGGCCTGCATTAGCTGTAATCTTTAAGCCTAATTAGCCACCATCGGGACAATGAAGTGTAGCAAGTAAGGTTAACATACTACACTTTTAAAGTTATAACCAACTATGTACTTACGTCAAATGAGGAAGCAAAATTGTCATTACATATCTTATATATTTACCACCACTACTCCCTACTCTAAGATTATTACTCTCTCTGCGAGCTCGAAATTAATTCTTTACTCTTAATTATTTATTATAATTACTCTATTAACCATATTATAACCCAATATATTATACTCCAGTTTAACATCTCTACCTATCATATACTATAATATTTATATTAAGTATCTAGTTACTATATAACTCTCTACACCGTAAATACCATACATATTTATACCAGATACTCTAATAACTATATATTATATTACATAAACTATTATAATTCCCATACTATATATATTATATAACTTATACTAACTACTTCAACTATACCCCTGACCTACACCCTACACCCTCACCTACTATCCTATCCTCACCCACACCTCACCTACTACTCATACTAACGCTCATCCCCCCACTATCACTATATCCTCACCTACTCACCACCTCAATTACACGGTATCAATCACTATCTCCACTATGCTATGACGCACATAAGCTCTTTCACTCTTTCTCAAACCCACAGCCGCACTAACGCGATTCAAATTACCCGATCTCCTTACAGTACATCTCATCTACAGCGTTGGACACTTTTTTGGTCCATCCACATTTTTAGTAAAAATTTTCGGTTTTTAATATTTTTTTGGAACTTTTAGCATGGCCATTATGTAATTATGTCCTTTCTTAGTTGTTTTAGCCAATATTTTAAATATTATGTTTGTTAATATTATTTTTAATAAATTTTTGAAAATTGCTGTATATTTTAACAAATTTTTCCATAGAGTACTCTATCATTCGCTATAAAAAGCCAAGTATACATCTATATGTCTTCATATTAGGAAATTTTATTTAACTTTCGACATATTCGTAATATTTTATACGAATAAAGCCTAAAGTACTGTGGTTGAAATTTTTTTTTTCATGCATATATTAACGTAATTACCTAACCTAGGCTAAATTAATAAAAAATTAAATAAATAAATAAAAAATTAACAAAAATTAATAAAAAATTAATAAAAATAATAAAAATTAAATAAATAAAAATTAACAATTTAATTAAAAAATATATGCAATAAACTTTATCAACATAAATCCTCTCAATCAGATCTGAAAAAAATAAAATCAATTTAAAAAAAAATCATTAAAAATTAATAAAAAAAATAAATAAATAAAATAAATTAAAATGTTTTTAAAAGTTTTAGATATATATATATTATATATTATATATATATATATATATAATATATTATATATATATATATATATATATATATATTATTTATATATTATATATATATATATATATATATATGGACACGTAATAAATTTGGTGTATTATAATATATATATATTATTATATGGAAAGAGTATTTTTTGCTAAATAAAGAATTAATTAAATAAAGAATTTTTTTATTCACTAGTGTGTTTTTTAACCCAATATTGTACATTTTGAAGTAATTAGTTATGTGTAAAAAAAAAAATTTAAAAAAAATTTAAAAAAAAATTATTAAAAATTAATAAAAAAAATAAATAAATAAAATAAATTAAAATGTTTTACTACAGTATTTATTCAATACTGAAGGAAACAACACTTTTTGTGGCCATTTTCTATGTTTCATGCCAATTTTTGGTCACCCACGCGCGACTACGCGATGGACTTTTTACGTCCATTCCAACTTTGAACCGCCATTTTGTTTTTTGTTTTTTCTTAAACTATTTGAAAATTTTTTTACATCTTCTTCAACCTTTTTCTGAGGAATACCTGGAAGCAGAAAAAAAAAATTTAAAAAAAAATATGAATAATTAAAAAAAAAAAAAAGTCTGGACGCAAAAAGTCCAATTAGTTGTCTGTTTATCTGAATGGAAAACGACTAGGAATTGTACACTGAAACGCTATTATAAAAATATTCTTTTATTGAGAAAAATTACATCATTTTTAGAATTTCCTGAACAATAATAATATCGTTGAGTATAGGATTTCGAGCTGAGAATACATTAACGAGATCTTCAAGAGGGCGCTTTTTAAGTAATCCTTGTAAAAAGAACGGCATAAGAGTCCACATAGCTGCGACGAGTATGATTGTATCGGGAACGTTAAGGTTTTCATGTAGCTTGAATTATTGTTTCTTAGAAATTGCTTTATATAAGGAGCTGAATATAACGTAGATTGATGCAGTGAATCAACTAGAATCATACAGTTTTCATCAAGTTTGTATAGTACTGACCAATGACCCTGAGCAGTTTCCCATCTAGGTGAAGTGTTAAATATCAACCCTTCGTTTACTCTTATTTTTATATCTTCTAATTCATTACGGGCATACGTATGCTTGAAACCCTTTACTGAAGCCAGTAACACCCCAAGTTCGACCTCGTTCATAGTTAACCGCTTAGAAGCACGTTTCTAACTCTGTCTAGTTCAATGAGACTCTGGTATTCCATATAGACCAAGACTGAAACAGGGACCTGTAAGCTCGATGCAAAATTTAAATTCAATCCTAATGAGCCACTCGTTACAGCGCTTAAATGAGTAGAGGCAGATGAGGAAAGGTCGGCTGTTAGTTCATAAGCATATAAATTAGAATTGTCAACGTAATCTTGTAGTGTAATACCCGTTCCTGTATCACTACACTGTACAGTTTGAGCTACCAGGTCGTAGAAAGGCCGAGAGCACAGCGACTCATAGGGAATGGTGCTATAAGACGTTTTCGTAATCCCTACCGTGTGAATGCCCATCGATTTGAAGACTGATCCGTTTTAAATTGAAATGTTGGAATTTAAAGGTTGGCTTTTTATACTTGCCTGTTACAGCTGTATGCTCAAGCATCCCTACTACAACTTTCAGGGGAAGAGTAGCATTAACAATGTTGGGGTATGATCTAATACTTTGATAACCAGTGTGTAAAGTTAAATAATCTTTGTCTCCACTCGTATCAAAGGGTACTTTGCGGTTGAGGAAAGAAGTGTTTTTTCAATTTTTCAAGTGTCTGTTTAGCCGTGAGTTTCACTTTCGCTACATACATGATCACTTACACGCGGTATCAAACAATACTTGAAAATTGGCGTTCGGGAGTACTACGTAGCTCCGTTGGCCTCACCTCTTACATCGCACCATACTGTGGCGCGGCCCTACCACGTCACCTTCAACTTAACGTTCCCACCACTCGGGAGTAGCAATGTCGCCCTCCCTGATCTACCAGTCAGTACTCCACTCCAGTCCGCACACGTCAACCATTCGTTCATGCCTCTCGACTTTTTAACCTTTATACGTACTCTCCTCGGCCAGCACTAGTCAATCATGCTCTATCCCACTCATCTTATAAAAACTGTAGAACCAACAGATCGCAGCGATAGACGATGATTGCTTTCGCATCTAACCACTAAAGTCCTTAACAAAGATTTGCATCTGATCATGTAGCAATACTGGTACTGTGGTATCAAAGCGCTGTAGCACTGCAATTCGACACCGTAGTCATCTCACATTATGGAAATACCTTCATTCAAGCTCGGCATTGAAAGCGGTACACATACTCAAAGACGCCTTATCCACCTCAGTCTGTAAACGAACATGCATCATCACACA
This sequence comes from Trachelipus rathkii, assembly GCA_015478945.1. Lineage (NCBI taxonomy): Eukaryota > Metazoa > Arthropoda > Malacostraca > Isopoda > Trachelipodidae > Trachelipus > Trachelipus rathkii. The sequence goes on from JABUQX010076963.1 coordinate 43,062, forward strand.
GATGACGGCTCAGCTTCCGCTTCCCCGTTCTCTCGATTACAAACACTAAACCAGCTCTTCAATTCTTACAAGGTCTTAATCCAATCGCCATGTAAACAGGATGATGTACAAAGTACCGCACACCAGATTACTAGCTAATCTCTCTAAACGCGTCCGACCTAAAGCTCATTGCGCTAAAATACAGAGTGACGATGGCAGCGTATGATAGATCTACTGTAACTTCTGTACTATTAACGCCAGCACTAACTCCTTCGGGTGAGATGGCACCACAATTAAAAGATCTTTACATTCTGCATTTATCAACAGCCATGAGCGCAGCCTGGTTAAGAAAATCGCAACTCGACTGCACGGTCTCAACACAAGCTTTCTACCGACGTCGCATCCGAATATTATTTCATCACACTCTTATATACTTTCCCATAAGAAGAAGGATGTACATATCTTTATCCTTGTGAGTCCCTAAGTTTCCATTGTAACTCTTTAGGCCGAGTCTACAGTATAGTGTTAACGATAATCCTCCGTGGCCAAGACACACTTGCTATTTCACCCCGGATTCATCATGGCTCAGATCTTAACCGTTTCATTCTATACCAGGCACAGTCTGTACATCGTGGGAGGAGAATTCTCACACGCCTGTGGAGGTCTTCAATTGTTTATAAATAGCAAGAAGCCGAAGCGTAAGTGAGGTTTTCACAGTGTACTAGCTCCCGTCAAACATATGACGCTAAACAAAGGTCATTTATAGATATCAAGAAGAACTTAACTTCCAGATGTATTTATACATGGCACGAAACTAATTATTTTCGCCGTGCAATAATCCACAGCCGAGGCTTCCTAATCGGAACAAATAGTAGTTCTCCAAGCCCCCGGTGTGACTACGACCGCGATTAACCCCTAATCACACAATCATTATCGAGATTTTCAAAGACCACATAAACAACATAATCGAACCTGGAGGTAAGCAGCCATATGCGGCTATCAGAGCATCGTACCTGCGCTAGCTACCCATTTTCTAAACCCACCCCGCTACGGTTTCTTTATAAGCAGGAAATTCAACGTTGAAGTATAATGACCGAGATTCGCCAAGAGGGTGGCTATTCAGAGTGTAAGGGCACGAAATCGTTGAGTAACTCACGTAAATACAGCCCTTATACTGCTGTATGCAGGATACTACACATTAGAAACATGCTTGCGGATTAACTCTGAAGATATGATACTTCTGGAGTCCATAGACAATGTAATAGAATTATCTCAATGTTTAAAAAAACCAATGGTGTGATTCTATTTACACTGATGGACCCGAAAATAAACATACTATGATTTCTATACGTGATCTTTTCACATATATATTAGGAGATGGGGTGCATGTACTAAGAGAATACCTAGTGGAAAACGATCTGAGCGAGTGGCATATTTGTAAAGCTTTCGAAAGAGTAAGTTTGAAATAAGCGTAGAACGGGCCTTTAGGGTAACGCATAAATATATTTAAAAGGAAATCTATGTATACTACATCCTTACTGAACTAACAGATGTCAATCATGGAGGACGTGCATAAATTCATGTTCCGTACACCTGCGACGTGTCTTATAGCCGGTCCAACTGGGTGCGGAAAAACATTTGCAATACTAAAATTATTAAGTGAATTAGAGATATTTGAAAGAGCGACCTGTGAAAATAATATGGTGCTATAACGTATTTCAGGCAAAGTTTAACGAATATAAAAACCTTATTCATTTCCATGAAGGCATTATGACGTAAAATCGTTAGAGAACATAAAAGGACATAAGGTTATAATACTGGACGACCTCATGCACAAGGTGAATTATTGAGGTAGCGAAACATTACAGTTTATTCTATCATCTAAATATCTCGGTGTTCTTCATAACCCAAACATTTTTCACCAAAGCAAGCATATGAGTAGTATCTCATGAATACCCAGTATTTTCGATCTCTTTTTCGGACAGAACACGCGCCATCGAGTCAGATTCAAACGTGCATAGCCAGTCAAATGTGTTCCCTTCAAAGGAACAGAGTTTTCTTAAAGTATATAAAGAGGTTACTTTAATTACTTTGATCCCCCACGGTTATTTGATTTGTGAACTTCACCCCAAAAAAACACATACACGAGGCTGCTCCAACAACATTCTACCTTCCGAAATCGAAACTGTTTATATTCCTGGATAATGCGGATAAAGAAATATTTACCGTTGATGAAAAATTATAAGAAACTTAGTAAAAAAGAAAAAGAGAAATTACTAAAAAAACACTGCATTTGTAAACTGTATCTGCGAGATCTGTTTAAATATGGTAAGGTAAAACAGGTCATACCCTTGAAAACTGGTCAGAAGAGAAAGTTACGTCGTCACAGCAACATCATTCGTAAACTTGTCCGTAAAGTTAAGAAGAATAAGAATTTAAAGCATAAAAAGAAACTGTTACAACAGGGGGGAGGGGTTTTCCTTCCATTACTCTTCTCCGTAGTTGGTCCTTTGTTGTCTAAACTGTTAACAGGGAATCACGCGTAAGAATGAAGAAGGCTGTAGTAATCCCCTTCGAACAATATACAAAACTACAGGATAATTCTTTGGTTATTCCTCATCCGCTACCTGAAACACTTCTTGATCCCCGCATTGAACAGATACGTATTTTTGAAAAGGAATTATCAGATATATTAACTTCAAAAGTTAATATAGACGAGAAAAGGTTGAAATATCAGGAAATATTACAAAAATTATTAGAAGTC
>JABUQX010076964.1:5000-10000 GCA_015478945.1 Trachelipus rathkii
GATACTTTGCAAGCCATGAACATCAAAGCTAATACAAGCCGTAATTCTTTTTACGCTGTACTTATAACATTTTCTAAATTATTTCAATTTTTTTAGTTTGATTTTACCATATTCAGGATACTACAGATTCTTGTGTTTGAATAAATTAAAATCGAGTTGAATTGACGTTCACAGACCAATATCCTTAAAGTGTTTATCTAACTTTTTCTTGAATGAATCGATGTTAGCGCTGTTCACTATTTCATAAGAAAGACTATTCCACTTCTCGATTACATCGTAGGTGAAGAAATTCTTTGCTATATTTGTTTGAAATCGTTTATGACAGAGTTTATGCCCATTACTTCGTGTTACATCATTAAAATTATATCTGAAGAATTGCCTGAAGAAGAAGAAGACTAAATTTATTTAGTATTTTGAAAACTTCTATTAATTTTCCTCTCAATCTTCTTGTCTCTAAAGAATGGATATCTAATTCACGTAGTCGTTGTTCGTATGATTTACCTCTCAATTCAGGGATTAATTTAGTTGCCCTTCTTTGAATTCTTTCAATTTTTTCTATGTCTTTTTTGAGGTATGGACTCCAAAACTGAACTGCGTATTCCAGATGAGGTCTAACTAATGTTTTATAGAGAGGAAGTATTATATTTTTAGATTTATATTCGAAGTTTCTGGCAATAAATCCTAGAGCTTTATTTGCTTTTTTTAACAGCTTCAGCACATTGTTTCGCAAACTTTAAATCCTTATTAATTAATACTCCTAGATCCTTTTCCTCACTGACAACTTTGATAATTGTGTCATCTATTTTGTAATCATATTCATTGTTCCTACTCCCAAAATGTATAACTTTACATTTATCGGTATTAAATTTCATTTGCCATGTTTTTGACCAATTTACAATCTTGTTTAAGTCGCTTTGGAGTAATTGATGATCTTTCTCACATATTATGCGATTTCCAAGTTTCGTATCATCCGCAAATTTCGAAATATTGCCTAAAATATTGTCATCTATGTCATTTACATATATAATGAACAGTATTGGACCCAGGACAGATCCTTGGGGTACACCACTAGTAACATTCGTCCAATCTGAGCATTCACCATTGATAACGACTCGTTGTTGTCGATCCGAAAGCCAATTTTTAATCCAATTTAAAAGTCTTCCTCGAATACCATGAGCTCTAAGCTTTTCCAATAATCTTTGATGAGGGACGGTATCAAATGCCTTTTGAAAGTCTAAGTAAATGACATCGAAGGATTTATAATTATCTACATCGTTAATAACCACATTAAAAAATTCTAGCAAATTTGTTAAGCATGATCTATTTCTCCTAAAACCGTGTTGGGTATTCTTGAGCAATCCATGATCTTCAAGATGTGCAACTAACCTATTAGTTAGTATTGCTTCAAAAATTTTACCAACTATAGAAGTCAAGCTAATTGGTCTGTAGTTATTCGGAACCTTACGATCTCCTTTTTTGAAAATGGGAGTTATATTAGCAATTTTGAAATCATGAGGAACTATTCCTTCCTTTAAAGACTTATTGAAAAGCATTGTCAAAGGTTTCACTAATATGTCTTTCAAATTTTTGAGATGCATTGGATAGTATCCATCTGGTCCAGGTGATTTATTTATTAATAGTTTATCAATCTGGAAAGCAACTTCCTCTTCTAGAATTTCAAATGTATCTAAAATGTTGTCTGCATAAAAATCCCTTATGTCTTCCATGCTAGGCAGGCTATCTAGATTCTCTTTCGTAAAAACTGTCGAGAAAAAATTATTTAAAATGTTTGCCATATCAGCACTGTTTGATTTTAAATTACCATTAATGTCCAGTAAAGGTCCAATTGATTCCTTAATGGAACTTTTGTTATTAACATATTTGTAAAACTTTTTAGGATTAATTTTACATTCACGAGCAATATTAATTTCATAGTTTCGTTTATAATATCTAATTAATCGTTTGCAGCTTCGCCGACAAGCTATGTAACTATTATTATTTTCCACTGAAGGAGACGACTTCCATAGTTTATATGCTCTATTTCTATTACTTAAAGAATCTCTAATTTCATTATTCCACCATCTTGGCTTCGAATTTGGTAAAGTTAGCTTCATTTTATATGGAACAAAATCTTTTTCTTTGTCTTTAAATATTTGTAGAAACGTATCCCACATTACATTTGCATTTCCTGTTAATATCTCATCCCAGTCATAGACAGATAAACTGTCTTTTAAGCCATTAAAATTGGCGTTCTTAAAATCTGGAAATTTCAAGTAATTGTTGTGTATTTTGTTTTCAATATTAATGGTAAATTTAATCATGTTATGATCACTTTTACCAATGGGTTCTATAACCTCAAAACTTCTTACCAAGTTCAAGTGACTCACTATTAATAGGTCTAAAATATTGTTTCCCCTCGTAGGGCAATCAATTATTTGAAAAAGGAAATTATCTCCTAAGAATTTTAGTAATCGCTTTCCTTCTGGGTCTGCATCAAGTAAATTATAGTCGATATTTGGGCAGTTAAAGTCTCCTACAATAATTGTGAATCCTTCTGAGACTCTGCTCAATTCTTTATACAAAGCTACATCTATTACTGATTGTGAGGACGGTGGACGATAGACATTTATTAAGTTCAATTTTATATTCGATGTTTCTATTTTAACACCAAGTATATCAATTTCATTAACATCAGCTAGTTCCAGCTGAGTAGTTAGATATATATTTTTAATGTAAATCATAACGCCACCCCCTTCCTTATTATTGTTTCTATCCTTGAAGTATAATTTATAGCCATTAATTTGAAATTCCGAAACAAAATCACGATCTTTAAAGTTGCACCATGTTTCATTAATTGTAATTATATCGTAATTTTCTATATAAACAGCTTTAAATTCATTTATTTTGTTCCGGATACTTCTTGCGTTAAAAGATACCGCTTTCATTTCGCACATATCGAGCGAGGACTTGGACCGTTCCGAAAAACCTGTTTCTTAGCAATTGTCTCTCTGTGTATTTTTCTAACCTCTGTGTCCAAGAGTCGACCCAATCTTGCATCACCAATGTCATTTAAATGAACCCCATCCCATGCAAATAAACAATTTTGATCAGTAAAACTTCCCCAAAAATTAGCAAAAGAGACGTTTTCATCCTTGCAAATTTCTTCCAGTCTGGTGTTGAAAAATATAGCCTTGCTGGAAAATCTTAAGCCCATTAAATTACGAGGCAAAATTCCCAGACACAAAACATTACCTGTTTTTTCTTTCAGATTTTTAATTAGTCTTCTATATTTGATGATAAGTTCGTTGACCACAGTTTCCTTTTGGTATACGTCATTCGATCCAATCATGACACATACTAGACTCTTATTATCCTTAACTTGTAAATCCTTCAATTCATTTTCAAAATTATGGATTCTTCCTCCCGAAACGCTTTTATATTTTCTTTTTGTAGGATTACGCGAAATAAATTCTTTATTCATGTTACGTACCATTGAAGTTCCAATCAAAACTGTTTCAGTTTCACATTTTTCAACTTCTAAGAGGGAAAAGGGATTCGAGGTCGGTAGTTCAAAGTTAGGTCTTAATTTGGGTTTGACTCCATTAGAGACCCTCGTAAATTTGTCTTTGTCATTGTCCTTCGAATGGTCACTTTGTTTTTTCTCTGTATTTCTACACAAGTCTAAATTGTTTTTAAAAGAACTTAAGGCTCTTTCAGCCACATAAGTCCCCTGTGAAACATTATTAACTTTGCTCATCAAATTCTTTGTTCCAATGATTAAGGAATTTTGTTTAGGGGAGTTAGTCACATTTATGTTTTTCTCTAAGTTACCTATCATATTTTTTAGACCAATGATTTCATTTTGAATATTCTCTATATTTTTTTCAAAGAAGAAGAAGAAGAAGAAGAAGAAGAAGAAGAAGAAGAAGAAGAAGAAGAAGAAGAAGAAGAAGAAGAAGAAGAACGAAAATGAAAATGAAAAAATGAAGAAAGGGAAAAGAATAATGGGTGTGGACAAAGTTAATGCGAAAGCGAAGACAATAAGAAGAGAAAGAGAAGATGGGAAATAAATTGTGAGTACAAAAGATGGAAGTGAAGAAAAGGTTGGTCAGAAGGGAAAGGAAAAAATAAAGAAATTAGACTTTAAACTGAAGAAGATATTCGGCGGAAACAGGAAATAGATATATTTGTTCTTGGGATGATTATATAAATTTGCATTTTACGATCGCAGTAACAAAATTTTAGTTGGTCAGATTTTTTTCCCTTTATTATTATTTAATTATCATTTATAAATATATCATTTATTAAATTATCAGTTATTGAATTATTTATCATTTACTATTCAATAATTATTTAAAAATTATTTATTTGGTGAATAATAATAATAATAATAATAATAATAATAATAATAATAATAATAATAATAATAATAATAATAATAATAATAATAATAATAATAATAATAATAATAATAATAATAATAATAATGATATATTAATAAAATAGAATATAGTAATAAAAATAATAATAGAAAAAATGATACCAATACTAAGGAAGAATAATAAAGAATAATAATAATAATAATTATAGTAATAATATAATTATAAAATAAATAATAATAAATAATAATAATAATAATATGTAATAATTAATAATAATAATAATAATATAATAAAATAATAATAATAATAATAATAATAATAATAATAAATAATAATAATAATAATAATAATATAATAATAATAATATAATAATAACAATAAAATAATAATAATAACGATAATAATAATAATAATAATAATAATAAATAATAATAATAATAATAATAATAATAATAATAATAATAATAATAATAATAATAATAATAATAATAATAATAATAATAATAATAATAATAATACAAATAACAAATAAAATAATAATAATAATAATAATAATAATATATAATAATAATAATTAATAATATAATAATAATACATAATAATAATAATAATAACTAA
>JABUQX010076964.1:12500-16422 GCA_015478945.1 Trachelipus rathkii
ATAATAATAATAATAATAATAATAATAATAATAATAATAATAATAATAATAATAATAATAATAATAATACATTTAACCGTCTAATCTATATCTTCTCTTGGCCAAAGTTTTAAAGTCTCATTTTTGCCTCAGTTATGCTAGACATATTGAGCTATATTCTATCAAAGTTTGAAAGTAATCAATATTATATTTTTTTTATTTTATGAATATAATAACTGACTCCGAAAATTAGACTTCCATTTTGAAGCAAATTCGCCTATTTGAAAATATTTTTCCCCCCCTCCCCCTCGGCACCCTTCGATTCCTTCAAAGGTTCCGGTTGGGAATAAAACATTTAACTAACTTAAACATTGTTTTTCAACATGTCAAAGTTTTATTGACCTCCTTGAACGAGAAGGTCAATTTTGGGGTCATAACTTGACCTCTTATTTCTTCAACTTCGTAATTCCAATGTTCTAAATCTACAAATTTAAATTTGGTATCAAAATAATCAGGAAAGTTTCCTGGTTGTTTTAAATATATTTTAAATCAATATTTATTTATTATTTTTAATAAATAAATTTATTATTTAATTCTCTATGAGAAAATAAACACCAGTTTCCAACATATAAAATTGGCATCGGACACCGCCATTGATAATTATCATTTAAATTTATGAATAAACTATGTAATTTTGGATAACGTGAAATTTATGTAATATACAGTTTTATATTTGTTACCTTTTGGTACTATTTTTATAAATTTAACATCAATTATTAAATTGATGTTTTTTTCGCTAAATTTTTTGTTGGCAACCGTTTTTGCGACTTCATTGTTTCGTATAAAAGATCAGAGCGAGAAAACGGAGGTCACTCTTTGTCATAATATATTGCTTGCAAGAACTAAGTCCTATTTAACTTGCAATCCGAGTTCCAACGATTGATTTCTATGAGATCACTTAAAAATGCAGTATTAACGTAAATATTAATTGGTCGAGACTGGCTCTTTAAGTAAGTCTCAAACCTTCCCCTTTTAAGGTTTACAACTCTTTATTAGTGGACGCCACCTTAAAAGTAGGTTTCCGGTACATTTTTTTATTTTTTTTGTATTGGTACCGGAAGGAAAAATGTCAACTTTCCATTCGTTATATGTGTTTATTTTTTTTTTTTTAGTGTTTTAATAGGTTGTGTTTATTGTAACAGCCTCTGGACAAACGTTAGTTCCCCTTATGATAATGGCATTGATTGTCAACCTTCTCCCGTTTCAGATTTTAGAAAAGGCTCAAGTGTTTTTTGATTCGTTTATCATGACTACTTCTGATAAATACCCTGACGTTACATACACTTAGTTTCTTCTTCTTCTTCTTTAATTACTCCAGTTAGGGCAATTTTAGTTATATCGTGGACCCACAAGTTTTTATGTAAAATCATGGTATTTTTTATAGAATAGTTCTCAAGAATTTGAATTGATCTGGTTTGGCCTATGATTGTTTCTGATTTTATTTTCATCATAAAATCTTAAACATTCGCGTTGAATCACCTTTCAAATTTGTCTTGTTAATTTCGGCTTAAAATTAGTGTCCAGTTTTTTAAAATTTAGGTGTATGGAATCAACGAGATTTTTGGACTATCTTTTTATCCTACTCTTCTTTCGGCGTAAGCTAAAATACTAATATTGTCAATCGCTCTTGCCAAACAACATTTTAAACCAATTTTTTCATTTTTTTTTTTTTTTTTTTTTTTTTTGTTTACAAAGAAATATTAAATTCACACGAATAAAAACCTAAATGTAAAAAATTCGAGGTGTCAAAAAAATCAAAACGAAAAAATCGAGAAAATAATTCCAAATGGTAAAAATCGAAAAATCAAAAATTAAAAACGTAAAAAAGGGAAGGTAAAAAAAATTTCCAAGACTAAAATTTCCATATTAAACGGGCTCTCAATGGTAAAAACAAAGGTCTTAATCACCGAAGATTGAAAAAGGTAAAAAGTAGCCACAAACCGAGCAAATAAAAAAAGGTAAATAATAAGAAAAATAAAAATAATTTAAATGTAATAATAAACACGTTTAAAAATTTAGAAATTATAAATTATAAAAAGAGCAAAAAATAAATCAGAAGAAAACTACCTAAAGTCACAGTGTAATATATGGTCAAGGTAAAAAGGAAAAATTGTTTTTCTCGTAGTCATGGGTTGTATTGAGAAGAGACGTAGCTTATCAAGAAAAAGATTATTATTCATATATAAAACTTATAGTTAAAATTTTATCATGAAAACTATGGTGGAAATTATTTGCAAAGTAATATAAAGTGTGATTTGTTCATGACATTTATATAATCGAAATTTGGTTTGAATTCACAAGGTGAAAGGTTGAAGTTCGAGAAAGAGTTGTTTCGCATTGAAACTACTTTACCATTGATAATACTTCTATAAATTATATATATACTTTATATCCTATAGATATTTGATATATAAATTAATTTTCAACATAATATACTATAATATATATAATATTATATTATAATATATTATATATGATATATATATATATTATATATATATATATATTATATACAATATATAATATTATATATATAAAGTATTATAGCTAGATCCTATACCTAACATAATATATGATATATTATATATAATAAGACGGATATATACGATTTATATTTATAATATAAATATTATTATATATAATACTATTTATTTATATATATGAGTATACGTATATATATATTATATTATAGTATAGTATATATATATAATATATATCATATATATATATATAATATGTATTTATATATATATAATAATATAATAGCTATATAATATATATATTTAATATATAATGTTTATATATATATTAGGGATGCCCCGGAAAATCTAAAAAATATCGAATAATGATCTAAAGATCTAGTTAAAACAATATCATAATCGCCTTCGATTTTATCGCCAGAAAAATATCGAAATTCGATATATCGATATTTCGATATTCTTATCGAGATATTTTTAATCCGATTTTAATTTGATATATTATAATCCAATATAATATATTATATTATATTATATATATTAGATATATATATATTAGTATATTAATATTATAGTTAGTATATAATTAATGCAAATATGTTTAGTAAAAATTGGCTATTTGCTATATGCCATAATACATTTTATATATATATATATATATATTCCTCCAGATTTAGGCGACGCACATATTTAAAAAACAACGATAGCTACAATAAAATAGGAATAGATTTTTGGAATCAGGGGCAAAATTTCAGTTATGTTAAATGTTACATAAATAAATAAAAAATCTATCATAAAATAAAAAATAAAAAAATAACAAAGCTTTAGGGATGTACGATTGTTTGATTATTTTTACTCAACGGCAGAAATGATGTTCTTAACAGATTTATTTGCATTCTAAAACAATGAGCAGTTGTTAGGATTTTTACAATATTACGGTTTAATACTAACCTAGCTATATATATTATATATATTATATAATATATATATATATATATATATATATATATATATAATATATATATATATATATATAAATATATATATATATATATATATTATATTATATACTATAGGATATTATCCGATCTCCCGTTCCGTGTGGCCGTTCAGTAACTTTTGTGCATAGGTCTTCTAATCAACGGTTTCAGATCGTTAAGAATGCTTTAGCCTCATCCACACTTCTTTAAGTATGAAGTATGAGAAGAGCCAAACCACTCAATCTTGTAAACAGTGAAATTCCAAGTGTACAGATTATTGTGTTTTAGGAAAAATATGAAATATAAAATAATAGTATAGTGATTCCTAATAATTGTACTCATACTGAATATTTTTGCAAGTAATTAAATTTTTTTTTATTAAGTAATCAATAGCGATATTAATGGAGCAAATAAATCGGAAATAAA
>JABUQX010076965.1:0-20000 GCA_015478945.1 Trachelipus rathkii
ATACTTAAACTATAGTATATATGATTATAGTATTGTATATTATATTATATATAGAGTATATTATATATATTATATGTATACTATTATTAAATATATTAGTATATATATAGCTTGTATTATATATTATTAAGTTAGTAGGCAAGGTTATCTATTCTGTTCAACTCGGGCTATATATATTACTAGTATTAGTTAAATTGTATATTTATATAATATTAGTTTATAGGGTATGTGTAATTACGACCCTATATGAAAAGTATAATGAGGTATAATATCATATAACCCACAAATTTAATAATAAAATAATTATTAGTAAAGAATAATTATATATATATCATATATATATATATACTATATTAATGATATAATATATAATATAAATAACCAGTCGCTCGGTCTATATAGTATATATATATTAATAATTATATAAAATACACAGATATATAATATTATAATTTACTATTATTATTACTTTGAGAGAGAGAGAGAGTAGAGATAAGAGAGATGTAGTAAAATTTTATATATACCCTTGAGTATATATATAATATACAGTATATTAAATATAGTATATATAAATATAGTAATATAGTATTATATAATACTGATAAATATATATATACTATGTATGATATATTAATATAAATATAATATATATATTATTTTAATAATCAAACTAATACCTAATATTATATATATATTATATTATATAATATATAATTAGTTATATATATATATATATATCAGTATATATATATTATATATATTATAATTATATATATATATATATGATATATAATATATATATATATAATATTATATAATATAAGTACAAATAAAATGACTAGACTACTATATATTATAGTATATATATTATTTTATATATATAATATATATAATATCTAATATATATATATTATTATAGTATCTATATATTATATATATATGATATATATATAATTAAATCAATAATAAATATAATGATATAACTTTATAAATATATTCACATACATCATATATTATATACATAGTAATTATAATATATACATAATATATATATATATATAATTAGAGTAATATAAATATAATATATTATATATATATATAGTATATGTATAAGAAGAGGAGAGAGAGAGAGAGAGGGAGATCGAGCGAGAGAGAAGGAGAGAGAGAGAGAGAGAAGAGCACGAGTATAAAAAAGTTACTAGAAGTCGCCACTGATATTATATCTTATCTATAATTTTGCACTCTATTTATACTATTATATATAGTAATTATTATATTATTATTATAGGTTATTATATATAATAGTTTATGTACAGTATGTGCTAACTTCAGTAGTATTATATATATATATTTTAATATATTATATATATAATAGGCCGTAGCCAGAATTTTTTTCGGAGGGGGGCTGCGAACCACTGTTCGTGCAAGTGTTTATCATTTGCATATGCACTATTTTTGTGTTAAATTAATAAAGTTATAGTATATATATATATATAATATGATATTATTGCGTAAGATACTTAGAGTTATATAGTTAGTTTTTAGGAATATATATATATAAGTACAGTATATATAATTATATTATAGATTATAGTATAATCATGCCCGTACCGGAATGTTTTTTTCGGGGGGGCTGGGCGTACTTCGCAAGGTGGTTAACAACTTCAAATAGAAATATAAATATACTATATAATATTATTCATGTTAATATAATAATAATTAATATATTACTATATATATTAATAATATATTAAAGTTATAAATACAACAACAATAAATAATATATAAGGATAGTATAGTATATCGTATATATGTAATATTATATATAAAATATAATATATTATAGTATGGGGGGATATATATGTAGGCGTATAGTATAATATATATTTAGTATAATATAAGTATATATATATATGTAGGTATAGATAATTATGTTAGTAATATTTATAGGATATAATAATATAGATATATATATATAGTATCTATATAGTAGTATATATAGTAATAATATAATTAACACAGATGGGAGGCAGAGGGTTGGAGGAATGGCATTTTTATATGTATAAAGTTAGTTGAGGAAGTGAGTATTCCACATATTGGGAGATTGGTGTTTTGGTTTCCTCCTTTTTTAATAAAGGGAAAGGGGATAGGATTCGGGAGTGTGGTAAATTTATAGAGGCTTTTTTTCGTTGAATGTAGTCAGTGTGAAAGGTATGAAACTTAACGAAGAGAAGTAGGGTGAAGAACGAAGAGTATTTAGTTAGGAAAGGGGTGTGGATCAAGTATTCACAATGAAGATGCTTGTGGTGAAAGGTTATAGAAAAGAAAGGGAAAATGTATTGGTGTTTTTTAGATCTGGAGAAGCATTGTGAATGAAGTGATAGAGGTGGAAAATTTATGGAGAGGGTTCTGGAAGAATTTGGAATGGGGGAATATACGTAAATGTAATTAGTTGGCCTTTTATAGGAAATACGTAATGAATGTGTGTGCAGAGTATTAGGAAGAAAGTGAGATGTTTGGGTAGAGAGAGGGTTGAGACAGGGATTGTAATGTCACCTTGGCTTTTCAATTTATTTATGAGAGTGTCTGTGAGGAATATGACTGGAGGCGGAGAGGGTAGAATTGTATGAAGTAGGGTGAAAATTGGAAAGTAACACTGATTAGCTGTTATGCGGATGATACTGGCCTTAGTGCGAAGAATCAGAAAGTCTGAAGTATTTGTGAAGGAGTTTGAGAGAGTGTCTGGCAAAAGGTATTAAAGAATAAATCCAGGTAAGAGAAAAGTGTTAGTGTTTGAGGAGAGATGATGAGAGGATGGGGTTAGGGATTAGATTAGGAGGTGTATCTATAGAAGAAGAACGTCTTTACCCTATACTATTTAGGGAGATGATTTAGTGGTAAACGAAAGATGAAGGATAAAGGAAGAGATAGATCACTAGATGAGGAGAGGGAACGAAGTAGCATTGAGTGGTATTAGAGGGATATTTATGAAAGAGGGGATTTATCACTTAACTTTAAGCATATGCTTAGTATTTTGAAAAACAATTTGGCTGTTCCAGCGGTACATATAGGGTGTGAACATGGGGGTGTAAATGCTTAGGTTCCAAAAAATTGATATTCGTTTTGAGATTGAAAGGGTTATAGAGAGCGGCTTTTGAATGAGGGATTAGAAAGAAAAAGATAGAGAGAGGAATTAAGTGAATAAGGAGTAAGTTAAAAGAGAATGTAGATTATGAGAGAAAGGATTTAGTGAGAAGAAGCGAAAGGAATTAAGATGATTATTAGGACACACTATTAGAAAAAATGGAAGACAGATGAGGTGTTTATAAAGACTGTTTGGAGAAGGAACGAGAGATATAAGGAAAGTAAGAGAGAAGGGATTAGAGGGAGATAAGAATCAATGAAATAGAAATAAAGAGAAATATGACTAGAAGAGAAAGAGGATGAGAGAGAAAGAAGGAAAGGGTGAAGAAGAGATAGAAAAGAATGAGGAGGTGGATATAGGAGGAGCAAAGATGAAGAATATAGCAATTAAGGAGAAGCTGCAAAGCAGTACCACTTACCAGAAGTCACGATGAGCACGAGAATAAAATATAGACTTCATAATTTAGAATAAATTATAAATAAATATAGAGATAATTAGATGTTACTGTAATATAATGATAAAATCATAATTAACAAATAAAATATATAAAAAAATAAATATATAAAATATATAAAGAAATAATATATAATAATAATATAAATAAGTAAATAAATTTATTATGATCGGCGAGATATATACTAGTATATTGAGTTATATAATATATTATGTGTTAGTATATATATATATATGTATATTATATATATACTACTAATATATATAATATATTATAAGTTGCTCTGTTTGCAACATCTCCATTACTGTATAAATAGCGCTCAGCTTCTCTTCGGCTCCATTTTCACTCTAACTCAATCCCTGTGAGGATTTGCCATTCCTCCTCACTTCCTCCTATTCCTCCTCTTCATCTTGCCATTTCTATGCATTTGCCTGTATTACATTGAATTCGGGTGAGTGCATGCTCCTGAGATGTTAATTGAGGACGTTTATGAAGGCGGTGGCCCCGATGGCATGTTCCTCCTTGGTTTTGAGGAGCTGTGCTTCGAGCTATCCGCTCCTCTCGTTCAACGGCATATGCTCTATATCTTAATTATCTTACCTTTTCCCTCAGTTAGAATCATGCCACATGTCAACCTTTCCGAAAAAAGGAAGCCGAGCTAATCATTCTAAATATCGACTACCTATAGCTTTGTTCCACCTTGATTGTCTATCTAAGATGCATGAAACCTTCTTAACTCTCACACTTCTTAGACATCGTGAATCTCAATTCTCTCTTTCCGATCTGCCAGTATCGGCTTCGCGTTGAGGTTCTACTGGTGATATACTTCCTATTTTAAATGCAAAGCAGGAAGTATCTATGTGTTTTCATACGATTATGAAACCACCATTAAATGTTCTGTGGTTCTACATATACTGACGATATATGAACCGAGCTGTATATCGGTCTAGCTGTACATTTCTTTCTCGATATACTCACAAGTCTGTTGGGTTATTCTTGTCTTCTCCTAAGTTCTATAGCTTATTCTAGTACGATCTTTTTAAGTCGCTCAATATCGGCTGCTGGTGAATGAGACGACTTCTTCTTCTTTTTCCTGTCAGTAGTGTGTTCTTCAGTCCAATGCTTATCTCCGTACTCTTTATTCTTAGCTTTTCCATTAATGAATCTCTCACCTGCAATCATTAGAGTCATACGCATGCTCCGATATCGAGATCGACCCTGCTATTCTCACTCATTTTCAATCAGCTGCTCTCTTTTCTTCTAGAACTTTGCCTCTCGTTCTGTAATCTTTTCTAATTCTATTCTCGCTGACTTTGGATAGAATTCTCTCGAAGATGAACCCCAAAATCTTGGTGAAATTTCAATTCTTTAAAAACTCTACTCTCTTATCAAATTTCCCGCTCTAATACATGTTCCTTTATGACTTTCCTATCTCCTTTTCGACGGTTCTCTCGTCTTCTCCTGTTGACAATGGACTTGTCCTCCTTTACATAAATCAAAATAATAATGCTTGGAGTAACGCTCACAATTCACACGGTTGGCGTAGGGTGGCATTCAAAAAAACGTGGGGAATCTCTGTTTTTTTCCTCTTCTCATTACTTCCACTATAGCTAAGGTCTATCCGCCTTTATGAGTACTGTTCTCCAATCTGGGCTCTGTTTCACCCGGCTTTTGGAAGGTCGTTATCAAAAGCCAAAAGGTCTTATACTGTTCTGTATTTCGCTAGTTCAAACTTGCCTCTTTACTTGCTAGGTAAGAATTTGGTATACTTTTATCTCTTTATCATACGGTGCCGTGGCAAAGAGGTGTCTTCGAAGGGAAACTTACACACTTTGTCGCGTTTACTCACCACCCTTTTATTACGAATCGTTTCGTGTGCGCAAGGGGATGCGTGTCTTTGCGCACGACGTTTTCTGTAGATATTGTATGCTTCCATAGCTAGTTTCCTGGGCGCTCTTCTTTCCTGCCGACTTTTCCTGCTCTTGTTATTTCTTCAGACTTCTTGTTTTTTTCTATATTTGTGACAGAGGTTGTCAATACTCTCTTCACTGGTAAGCCTGTCTGTGCTCACTGCTAATTTTTACGCTTAGACGAATGAAATTTTGGTCTAAGTCTACACTACCCGCCCCTTCTCTGAATTAGTGTTCTACCGTGAATGTGGTATGGACACTGTTTCAAAAAAAAAAAATAAAGAACTACCATGTCGTTTAGTAATTGTCAATTTCGATTTCCATTGCTTTTTACTAGAGGTGATTCTAAAATATTTTACAATTGCCGAATTCTGTCTATGATCTCTGATGATTTGACAGAAAGCAAGACCTGTAATAATGCGATCTCTTCAAGCGCGCATTGCGTAAATTACATTTTCAAGACACGCCCTGATCGTCAAAAGGTTCTTTCCCTCTTTGTTGCAGCAACTACTTTGTAGTTATTATCTTATATCAATGTTTAAGAAACCTCCTCTGTTCACTTAGATAGAGACACTCGTATCGCAGTTTTTGTTTTTCATTTTCTAAGCAATACATTTACGCTGCCCAGAGACACCACTCCCTCTTTTAGCGACATCACAGATTTGTCAACATATTCTGATGAATGGTCTTTTTTTTCACTAATTTCTAGCTTTTCGACATTTTTTTTTTCTATTCTGGAATGAATATTATCATGTGTTCTATTCATGCGGAGAGAAATCGATCAGTCAAATCAGAAAAAATCAAATCAGCAAATAGAACGTGATATGAAGAAACTTTGAGATTCGGTCAATCTTAGGAATGAGTCGAGAAGATCTGATTTGTAAAAAACATTTACATCACGATGTTTCTTTCTGGATACTTCGTATTCTTGAATTGTTATTTCAATACCTAAGCTGTCGCATTCATTTTTGGCTTGTGTGAATTTGGTTTTAAACTGTCTGCATTTTGTCTATCCTTTTCGAGAAGTTTAATAATTTCTTTCACTAATTTATGCATCCTGACAATGTCAAATGGCATTGTCTTGTAACCTTTGACTAAGTGTAGGTTATTTCTATGAATGTTTCCTTAAATAATAGTCATTGCTGGAACTGATCAAAATATTGATTGAATTTAACAACGAAGTAGCTTTCTGTGATAATTCACGTGCAGGCTATTCTGTATTCTTCAATGACAGCATAGTGATGGTTACATAGAGGTCGTTAAAATGGAAAGATCCGGGTCATGTCTTTAAACCCCTATTCAGTTCTCGGCACAATGGTTGGGGTTCATTTTATCTCTTGTTATTTGGTTACTATAACACCTTTTTGTTTTATCTTGCCAAAGATAAGGTTTTTGTGCGCTTTCGGACCGATCTGAAAATAGTGCATATTTCAAGACGAACCTAAGACCTCGAATAATGCATGTCACTTTAGCAGAGCTGAAGATTATCGTTAATATAAAGGTATTAAATAATTTGAAGTATCAAGCTATGAAGATATCATTCCGAATAACAGATTGCCGACTCCTCAGAATTCCCTTCTCATGAAGAGCTGCCATTTCATATTTCTTGCGCTCTTCAATTTTCGAGTCTTTCTCAACCAAGATATCCCGAGTCTCTTCAATAATTACATTTGCTCATTGCTCCTTCGAGATATCATACCGGAACAAATATAAAAATATCCTCTCTTAAATGTAAAGGATATCCACCTCCATCAACCACAAATCGCGCACCTGTACATCATAGTGAAAACTGCCTGTTTGGGAAATTCGCGTTGTTTCAATCAGCTAATGCAAAAAAAACTTTATTCACTCTTGACTATTAATCAGTTGAAATAGCTGACCATATATTGACTGTATATTTCATTCTTGTATCATCGGAACTCGTATTATCATTGAATTTTGGACGATAGAAGTAAGTGGTCATTCAAATAACCTGTCACTCCATTTTGCATCGAAACCTACGAGAAGGCTTCTTAAAAATTTCCGTATTTTCAAAGCTGAGTTGATAATCAATTACGTCAGATTCACTTGAGCTCCCTTAATGCAAGACCTTTAACTGGCACTTAAACGTATTTTTCACATATAGTACAAGTTTTCTCTATTTCTTTAATTTTCTATTGAGTAGTCAGTTGTAATAAGTAATTGTCCTATTGCTTTCGGATTCTTTTTCTGAATATAGAATTCAATATAAATTATTAGTATATAATATAATATATATAATTATATATAGTTATATATATATATTTATTATAATATATATATAATATATATATATCATATAATATATTAAAAATATACTAATATACATTCATATACTATAATATTAATATTATATATATATATTTATATATATATTTATATAAATTTAGTATTATATAATATATCATTATATATTAATTATATTTATTATAATATTTTATAATATATCTATATCTATATATATTATATATTATAAATATATATTATAAATATAATAGTATATAATATTATAATAATATATTATATATAATAGAATACGATATATATATATTATAATTGTAGTTTTGTTTTCTGCTGAATAAATTTTCACGTCGTAAAAATTTACGGGGGGGTCTGCAAGCTCCCTCAGCGCCCCTGCTACGCCTCTGATATATTACAGTTATATATTATAGTATGAATATAATATATATATTTATATATTATATAGTTATATATATATATATATATATATAGTATAGTGATGAGGATATAATATTATAGTATAAATATTATATATCAGTATATACGAAAGTAGTTTATATATATAAGTAAATAAAGTATATAGTATAATGTATTAGTATACTAGAGTATAAGATAGTGTATGTATTATACTATAGTATGACTTAATTATATATATATATATATTAATTGATATATTATATATAGTTTATATATATATATATATATAATTATTTAGTACTTGTATTTATTTATATATATGATAATTAAGTATTATTATATAATACGCAATGATATAGTTGTAAAGATCTACGACATCATTCGGGCAAGCACTAAGATAACTGGTTATATGTTTATTAATACTATAAGTTGGGTTTACGTGATTTTGTGGTATAGAAGTTACAAGTATTTGTATAGTTGTATTAATTATTATTTTAAGGTATTTTTTTTTATTGCATAAGCATATATATTATTATATATAATATATATTATATATATTAATATGTAAAATATATATAATATAATAGATATGTATGTATATATAATATAATTAATGTATAATATACAAATAATATATAATAATATGACATATATCTATATATATATTTATATTATTGTATATATATAGAGTAGTTATGTATATTTATAGACACAGGTTAGGTCCTATTGATTACGTATCATGAATTCACATATTATGCTATCTTATAATTATTTTTTTTTTTTATTTTTTATTTTTTTTTTTATTTTTTTTTTTATTTTTATTATTTTTTTGATTGTGTTCACTGCCTAGTAATGATTATTGCCTATAATTAAATAATATTAGCATTACAGTATATATTTATAAATAGAACATTTATATAGAATAAATTATAAATAAGTATTTGGGTGTATATATATAGTAATTATAATATATAATAATATATATATAACTATATAATAATAGTTAATTACTATATTATATATATATAATATATATGTGGTAGTAATAATTACGTAAAGTTCAGCTTGTAATCTGCTTATATATATATATATAATATATATAGTATATACTATTATAATTATATTTTTATAGCACTGCTAATTGTTAATAAGGAGATTTAGAATCAGCTATAATAATAATATATAATAATAACAATTATAAATATATATATATAATATATATATATTATAAATATATTGTATGTATATATATATTTATATAAGTATTAATATATATATTTTTGTTTAATTATTGTGTGTTATTTGTTGACATTTACCTGCTTTAAGATAAATATTAGAGCACAATATATAATATAAGTATCAATATTATATTATATATTAAATATATATAATATATATATAATATATATTAACTATATATATTAATATAATATAATAAATTAATATAATATTAATTTATAGTAATATGTATATATACTATATTAATATATATATATAATATATATATTATATATTAATATATATAGTATATATATAATAAATAATATATATATTATATAATAAGTATATATTATTATAGTTAAATAATAATAAAAGTCTATGACCTATAAATTGAACTAAGAAAATATATAATATATATGTAATAATATATAGTATGTATAGTATATATAGTATGCATAGTATATAGGAAGGTATATTTCTCAATCGTATATTATATATATATTAATATTAATATTATAGTATCTTATATATATATATATAAAATATATATATATATATATAATATATAAATATAACTATATATATAAATTATATTAATATATATATAATAGTAATACATAAATTATATATATTATATAGTATATAAGATATATAATATTATATATATAGTATATTATTATATTAAAAATGTGTTATTATTTATATATATATAATTATAGTTTATTTATAATATTATATTTAAATTTATATATTTATATAAATTAGTTATATATATTTAGATATATATCTATATCGTTTCTACTGTTAATTCTTCTATGCCTGTATCATCTGTATAGGTATTATAGTTGTTATATATTAGTATATATATATATATATTAATAGATATATATAGTATATACCGTCACGTTAAGTGGCTTAAACTTAATCCATTTAAGCCAGCTTTAGCTGGCTTAAAGTTGCCTTTTTTTGACCACTACTAATCCCATGGTATTATTTTAGGAATAAAATATTTTTAAATTAAATTGCTTTTAGCCACTTCACTAATCCTTAGGATTATTTGGCCACACGTTTCCTGAGCGCTGATTTTGACTCCTTCGATAAAGGTTGCCAGACCGGTTGCGCTAGCAACCGTGTAATCGGGCCCACCTTAGTTTTATGGCCCCCCTTTGGGTTTTGCCCCCTTTCGATGCTTGGCATCGATTATCTTTGGATCTGAACGAATTGTTGAGAATATTTGCATTCATAAAGGTAAGTGAATGATTAAGTGATTAACTTCGAGCTCATGGTAGAACCTTCTGACGTACCTGCGTAGTTACCTGTCCTAACTTGAGCTCATTTTATTTTCATTTCCCATCCCCGCTCACTACACACACACACACACACTATCACACTCTCTCTCTCTCTTCTCACACACACACAACACAACCACACACACATACATTAACGATAACACACTACACACATACCTTGGACACATACAACCCTCCTAATTATCACACCTATCAACAAGCACACACACAAACTTTATCACACACACACACATGTTTGCACACACTTCACCACGTCCACCCAGATTCACATTACACCCACCCTATATCCTGACAAATCATAACATATACATATCACACACATACCCAGCTCCTTTCATGCGATTTCAAAATGGAGGAAAGTTTTAATAACTTTAACTGTGGATTAAAGTTGGTTTTATGTAAAATAAGATATTATATAAAATATATAATAATATAATAATATGGAGAGAATAAAAATAGATGGATAATAATAAATAATAATAATAATAAATATTAGTAGTACATGTAAGGTGAAGACTATTAATATATATAATAGTTATTTTTTTTACGTTGATATATTATGTAAAATGCCTAATTTAAGGTATATATATATATATATATATATATATATATAGATATTTATATATATAATTATATATATTATATATATTATTAGAAAATAGATGTTGTGCATGTGTATGTTTAAATAATAAATCGCAATTTATTATTTTAGATGTTGACATATTAGTACAGAATATAATGGAGGGTAAGCTATACTTGCTCTCTACGTGATTGAGACCACCTGCATTTTGATCGAAATTTCTATGACAATATGCGTCATGATTGCTTTACTATCGAAGTTTGGTGGATACTATCCGTAAATGCAATTGAACATTATTGTCCATTTTCGTCGCACATGCGGTGGTTCAATCCCTGAAAGGGCAAAGTTTCTTTACACTTCCACTCTAGTGTTCTTTAAGCTTTGCACTATACTAGTTACCTATTATTATGACAAGTTGATATATATATAGTTGATATTACGTAGAATATGATATATATATTATATATAATAATATAGTATTATATATTAAGTATATAATAAATATATATATATATATAATATAGTAAAGTTATATATTATAATTAATATTATATATATATATATGAATTATTATATATATATAGAAATATCGTATATATATATATATATATATATGAATATATAATTATATATATTAGTATATATATAATATAAGTTAAGTATATATATATATTATAGTATTACTATATTATAATATTAGACCCCTTATATATTTCACTCTGCTGTTTGACCTTGGGCCCAGCATGCCGCTTAGTGTTTTGATCCATCTACGACATGCGCCATCTGCAGGGCCAGGTTTCAATCCCAGAGAGTAAATTACTTAAGGGGTTAATTTATCCATCCCTATCACTAGACTGCGGAGGTTGAACTGTTATCTTTACTACTATACTATTATATACATATTATATAGAATATAATAATATATATAATATATATATATACGTACTATATAGTATATATATATACTAGAGAGTAAATATAGTATTATATATATAATATATATTTATATACTAATATATCAAGAGGGCAATAATCGCAAATGAAAGCCGCATTGCGCTTAGTAAATAATGTGGCCTTATTTGCGTGCGCGAAATTTTGAAAAATGTGCACTTTTGCATTTGCGTTCAACAACTTCTTTAAGAACGCAAAAGCGCAAGTTTGCGCTCTATCTAAATATATTTGTGCTTATTTAGCAAAAGCGCAAATTGGCCTCTATTCTAAATAATTTTACGCTTATACTATTATAAATATATATATATATATATATATATATATATTATAAATATATATATAATTATAGTATATATAATATAAATATATATTTATAGATGTTATATATATATATAATATATAATATAATCTATATATATATAATAACTATTAAATTATCGATGGGACCGATTCCAAATTTCTACCGATTCCGATTCCGAAAATCTATCGATTACCAGTCAAAGTTCCGATCCGATTCCGATTCCGATTACGATTATATATAAATATATTATATTATATAATAATAATATATAAATATATAATATAAATTATATATATATAAAATATAATATAATATATATATAATATAATATAATAGTATATATATTATATATATAATATATATATATATAATTAATTCACAATTCATCATCACCTGTTCCTTACTTCATACATATAAGTGGTAGGTGCTCCAAATCATGCACCGGGAATCCGAGTCATGAATGAGCAGTTCTAGGGTATAAATAAGTAATACGGTACCAACTCCAGCCATCAAAAATTATATATATATATATATATAAATAAAATATTTCATATATATATATATATATATATTATAATATATATATTATATAATTATATATATATAAATATATATATATTATATAAAATATATATATATAATACAGGTGGTCTCAAAAAAATGTAACTAACACATTGACTGCTTTTGTTTTTTTCATGTAACTACTGGGGTAACAGAATGCGAGATCAATACTTTCTTTGAGAGAGAAAGTTTGTCCTTAAATGCTATTGGTAAAAAACCTGGAAACGCCACGGAATGCAAAACGTTCGAAAGATTCGATAAACCTTACAACGTACCTGACCATTGCCGCGCATGAGAGAGAAATGTTCTGAAGCAATTGGAACCGTCACAAACGTCCACAAAAACGTTCTGGCACGACCACCGGACATCCACCAACCCTGCCAAAAAAGGCAGATACAGGAACCTCTCATCTGATCCACAACAGAATATATATACCAAAACTCGGAAACATACATCCAAAGATATGCGTCCATCGCATCTTAACGTCTAACGCTGAGAAAATGCTACAGTACACAAGACTACTCCATCTCTCAATGAAGCTACGATCCGATCCACGCACCACTCTCAATTTTTTAAATGGTACCGTGCTAAATGTGCAGAAGATGCAGGTTTTCCACACAAAATTGTCTGAGGCGAGGCCACCTTAAATTAAATGGCTCGATTAACGCCATAATTTGTAATTAGTGGGTCTGTTAATCCCATTGTAAAACTAACACCCATTTAAACCTACCAGGGTAACTGTGTGGTGTGGATTTCGGCATCATAGGACTGTTGTTTTTTAACGGAGCGTCGATGGGGAGAGATATCCTAACCTGCGCAGGATTCGTCTGTCCTCAGCAATTGACAAGATGTTTTTGTGATAACGACCGTAAATTTTACTTCAGCAAGAATTGAGCACTCCTACTAACCATCTGCCGATGTCAAGCTCACCCGATGCAGCATTTCCCAACACATGGATTGGACGGGATAGTATTGAATACCCGCGCGTTCCCCAGATCTTAGCCTAATTGACTTCTTTTTCTTTTATGGGGATACCTCAAGACAGAGTTTTAGCAAATAAACAAACAAACACATTATCTCTGGAAGAATGAAAATACAGAAAGAAATTTTGCAGATCATTCCAATGAAACTGTTCGGCGTCGACTTCTATGATCGAGTTATCAATTGTCTGGAGCAAGGGCGGTCATCATTTTGGAACATTGTCGAACATGATTGTCTTAAATACATCGTATGTTTCTTGTAAATCAAGTCTTTAAAACTTTTCACTATGTTCATAAATGTAAGTTTGTATAGTTTCAAAGTGTTAATACATGATTTGAGAACACTCTGTATATATTTATATATAATTAATATATATATTACTATATATATTATATTATATTAATTTATATATATATATTATTATTATATTATTATAATAGATATATAATATATATATAAGTATATATATATATATATAATATAAATATAACTAATATACTATATATATATAATATAATTATATAGTTAATATATATTGCCTAATTTTTGCTAAATCAACTAATTTTTTGAAATTTAAAATCTTATTAAAAATATATGTAAAGAAACTAGAGGGTAAAATGTTATTCTATTTAATCCACAAAAGGTTTTTGAAGCAAAAAAAACCATTTGCCAAATGATTCTCCGATATTAATTTGTTTTTTTATGTTGTGATCAAGATTTTTGAACTTGCAGGTTAAAGAAGCAAAATTATCATTATTATTGTAGTGCGATTGGACTCTTAAATTGTACGTGCAAAAACATTAACATTCTCTTCCATTTCTTGGGGGGGGCGTCATGCCGATTTCTTAGGAGAATCATAAATTGATCTCTCCATTGCTTGAAAAAGTCTTTCACTTTCACGAAGAGGGCCGCGAGCCTTAAATATTTTCTAGCAAGGACAGCCAAATGCTGAAGGGTATCTTTATTCGATGACCTCTGAGCTTTCTCTGATTTTTAATTTTTATTCTACTTTTAATAACAATTCTTCAATTTTTTTCAAATATATCTGATCTCTCTCCTTTGAATGAGTTTCTTTGCTGTTTTAAAGCTCTTTTTTTCTCTTAATTTCGAAAAACATCGCTTTGCAAAAACAAAGTTATAAACTATATCTTCTACGGAACTTTTGTCCGATTCTTTTGATAAATGAGAAGAATCTGAAGATTGGTTTAAAGTAGTGGAAACTGTTTTCCTTTCCTATATACAACATATATCTTATCACATCCATTGCTAAGAATATCTTCCACTTTATGTTACATGAAAGCCTCATCATCCATCTCATTAAAACTTTGCCCACATAGCGGCTACACAAGATTTATCAAGTAAAGTATAATTCTTAATCTATTTTGTTACTGAATTTTTCTATGCTGATACTGTAGATCCAAGTCCCTCAAATAGTCCTTTTTTCTGATTTTTTTCAGTAGTGATAGGGCCATCTGAGAGTTGCCATCGATTTCTCAAAAAGTATAAGGGGTATTGCTTTCAAACTTGGAATATAATCTATGTATGGGTAAGCTCGAAACAGTAAATTTCAAGTTTCTAGGATTAATATAGGGTACCTTCTCCCCGAGAGACACAGATCGAAGGTCTTGTGTTTGTCTTCGATTTGATCCTGTGGTTTGTCTGTATATTTTTTTATTATATTTAAATTTGGTCCCCGAAGGACCAAATTTGAGACATCTTCTACTACATTTTCCTTCTAAGGGTTCTACATCTAATTTATCTCCAGTAGTAATAAGTACGAGATAGAGCACGCAACATTGCAGAGATTGAGTGCAACATCTGCAAATGTTGCAAAGCAACATTGCAAATGTTCAAAGCATACTTTGCATGTGCACGAGATCCCATCCGCAGCGAAGCTCGCGTCATATTAATTGTAATTTTTTAATTTATACATTAAATTTAGTATGTATTACTTTTATTATTATTATTATTTACCTAACCCTACCCCCTTCTTATATTTCGTCCATTTTGCGCACCGTAGCGTCGCACATTCATGAATGATGACGCAGTCACAACAAATACACGAGATGTTATCTTACACACACTACACATTCACATACCACTTACCGCCTACCCCCATTTTTTTCTTCTCCCCCACATCTTCTTTACCTACCTCTCTTAGTTTGTTGGTCATTGCCCTTACACCTTTCGTTTTGCCCCTCCCCCCCCATGAACTACATCACCTAACTCTCTCTCTCTCTCCTCTCGCCCTGCACTACACACACAGATCACTACTTTTCCGCGCGCGCCGCGTATTTCTCCCGCCTCCGACTTGTGTACCCCGCACTTCGCACCGTGGCCCTCTTTCCCCCTCGCTCACCGCCTCTGCCTTTGCCGCACCTCATCGCCCGGTTCTGGTAATACTCGTTTTCGTCTATCGTGTCTGCATTGTCATGTGAAGATTTGGGGGTTACCCTCTTGACTCCCTCCTTCAATTAAACTCTACTAGTATATATATTTAATAATATATATATCATATATATATATAGATATATTATTATATGTATTAATATTATATAATAAAATAGTATATAATATATATCTTATATATATAAATATAATATATAATATATATATATATATTTACAATGCTCTTCTCCATCATCATCGCAAAATCCACAGCAAAAACAGTAGCAGTCAAAGCAACAACAACAACAAAACAACAACAAAACAACACACCAAGACGAAACAGCATCAACAACGACAACAACAAAACAACAACAACAACGAACAACAAGAACAACCGCATCAACAAAGAACAAACAAAACAACACAATAAACACCACAACAACAACATTAACGCACAAGGCAAAAAATAACAACATGAATACTACATCACCTACACAAAAAGCATGAAAGTGTTTGACCAGGTCGCATAGGCAAATAAGCATCGATTGCATTCGATGCATCATCATCTAGTGCATCGAACAGTAATTGCAACACCACACACACACACACATAACACATTACACACAAACACACACACACAGCACACACACACAACTATTATAATTTATTATTATTATTTTATTAAATTATTATATTAATTATTATTATTATTCATTACTGTTAATTTTTTCAAGCTAAGTCAACTAAAATTATTTCACAGTTTATTATAAAAATAATATAAATGGTCAAAAGGTAGTTAAAAAGGAAAATATTATTTTTATTCTAAATAGCCAGACATGATGAAATAATAATAAATAAATCTTTAATAAAATTATATATTATAGATAATATATATTATATATTATAATATATATAATATAATATATAAATATATATATATATATATACTATATATATATACAATATATAATTTAATATTTATATATATATATAATTATATATATATATAGATATATAATATATATAGAGTTAAGAAATAATTTTATTAAGTGCAGACATGAATGTAAAAATAATAATCCTTAATTAAATGCATTGCATAAAGGTATATATATTTTTGGAGTATTTAAAGCTCCCGTCTTTATCTACTTGTTTAATTCGTACATATATTTCATCGTTTTTAGAAGGTAATGTAGCATTACGCGTCGGGCGTTACTATTTTTGTGCTTGATTATATTATTATATTATATATAATATATATATATATACTATTATATTATATATATATGAGTGAGTATATAATATAATAAACATTACATGAGTGTAACACGCCTCGAATTAACTTTGCGCGTAATGGTTTGAGCCACTCCGATAAATGAGGTGCGTTTTGTTTAGGTGCCTGAACCTCTTGACTGAATTTCAGCATGGGTAAACTTCCCTACAATTGCTAGCGCTTATCCCATATCACGGACCTCACTCCCTTAGTGGTCGTAGTGCAACGTGAGGAAGGTGCAATTCAATCAAGCTGATAATCTCTCCATGTCAGCCGTTGCTCCCCAGCAAGGGCCTCCGTCAACTGGTGAAATGGCTCTGCGTTGCATCGTCTTAATCTGATTGTATATCTAGTTATCAATCGTTCAACGACCATCCCATCACTTGTCCTTAGTCTTCTCTATTCTACATACCTTCACCATCTATCCATACTTATTTTCGTCAGGCCGCGAAGCTAATATATTCTCCGTTTCCTATTACACGTTTAATACCTTGCTTTTAGTATTATACGAAAAAGGTCCCCTCTCTTTCTCAACGCTATGGTAACACTTCGGGTCCTTTACACACGAAAGCTGTCACTGTTACATAGACCCTACCTCCATCGGTAAGTTTCCGAGAACTTACCCTAGTAACATAAATTTTTCTTTTCTCTGCTATGAGACACAGCTGTCGTTCGCAGTAGAGAAAACCCTCTGTCCCAACCAAGTCCAGAAGTCCATACAATTTCATACGCGCATAGATTGTGAATGCACTACACACAATTTGTGCTTTACCGTCCGATTTGCGTAGTCGGTATGCGTCACCTCTACAATATGATCCCCCGCTACAATGATATTACGTATCTCCAGGTCGGCTCTATTTCATCACTCCCAAATTGCCTCGTACTTGAGCACAGAATATCACTCATACTTGGCAACCCGCGGACACTTCCCCCAAGAGAGTTCAGGAAAGATTTAAGCTATTATCTGCATCACGGTTAGCCTTGATGTTATCAGATTTAAAAATGAGCTTCATTCCTTGAAATCCGCTTATATAACTGCGAAATTACAGGTGATTGACTCTAGATCCACACCATCAGGAAACCCGAATCTTCACTTCGCACTCATTTAAGGCTTCAACATATTTGCTGAATATATAATCAGACTCTGATTGACCAACTTTTCGTAAGTTCTTGATTTAAATATCCCTTCAGCATAGCAAAGTTCTATTCGGACTTGCAGTATACACCCTTAACATCGCCGCTGGTTATCAGTGTGCGGCATTTACCTTCATACCAGATTCACTACATTGCGACATACAGGGGAAGATAGTGGTCATCATATGTACGTCCGTAAACAGGTGTTCAATCGTAGAAGCAGTACGCATATACCGTATGATAGCCAAAAGTAATGTGGTATATCTTTTGAACGTACGTAAATCGTTAAGCTAAGGTCAACTCACGCCTGTGAGTTTCGTGGGTAACCCTGCAGGAAACGATTTAGTTTTTTGTACATATGGATAAGTGAAATCGAGATAGTGGAGATTCACCCCTTCCGTAGGAGATATAAATACACGAACGGCTCAATGCTGCTCCGCATATAGACGTCTTCCCACAACCAACTCTTTGCCAATTCATTTGCCCTGCTCTCAATTAGTACATATATCACCTAATCTCAAGTCGTGTCTCATTATCTTCGGTCACAGATGGTAGCTTCACAGTCTCTCATCTATTCCATTCACAACCCCACACCCTCACAACCTCGAACCCAGCATTCTTATAATCGCTCTCCTGCTGCATGGTCGCAGTGTAACGATCGAGGCTGGAGACCTCGCCAATCTTTGTCAGAGCACTATCACATGCCTGATGTCCAGCCATATACACGCCATGTAAAGGGAAGACATTTCTTCATAGGGGTGCCGGGTCTTGTGCGCCCCCTCCTATCATTCAGCTTAATCATATCAAAACACCACGAATTTATAGGTTGTGGGTTCTGGATGCATAGTATTTAATATATTGATATTTAAATAAAACTATAGAAACACATGCTTTTCATATTTCATCCCAGAAGAAACTTAATTTCCTTCTACGCTAAAAACCTTTTTCTCAGATCAAAATGCAATAACCTATTCAGCTCTCTTTTCCTTAATATTTAAACCGGCACTTGACTCTAACTTGCTATTTACTTATTTCCTATTCTTTACTTTCAATATTACCACTGCTGTCTTATTTTCTACTAAAATTGACCCTTCCTCTCAAATCTTTGCCTCTAATAC
>JABUQX010076966.1:0-31856 GCA_015478945.1 Trachelipus rathkii
TTCTCACGGCGGGAGGTGCGGAGGTGCGCAGCGGACCTTAACCCTTAATGATGTCGGGGTGCCCACCTCTGATTATATCTATATATATATAATAAAAAAATATATATATATATATATATATAATAATATATATATATATATATATATATTATATTAACTATATATAATTATTATCCTATTATTAGTATTATATTAGATATATAATATATTAATATATATATCTATATTTATATTATTATTAGAGATAAGAGAAAATATAAATATAAAAGATTTTTATCGTATAAAATCAAATCCTCCTTAGGTCTATGATTAGTGTTAGACAACACGGCGCGAACGCTTAAAGAGGTGAGTGTTCGCATCTTCACTCCAGACTGGCGTTTGATCGAATCATATGGAATCAATATAATACGTATGTTCAATGACGTGATGTTGTACGGTAATAACTATGACTCACTCTCGAAGTAAGAAATTCAAGTTGCTGAATGATGATTGGTCATTTGCCTGGTATATATTTTAAGAATTACACAACCAGGTGCCAAATAGTGGCGTAGCAAATATTACGTGACTTTAAACCTAAAAGTAAAATTAATACCTACCTCAGACCCTCATGTTATGCTTACGTAGTTCTAGTAGAAAAAATCTGGTTGAATAACATTAAATTGATTCCATGAAAGCAATACTTAAAGACAAAAGTTTTCAAATTTCGATCATCCTAACAACAATTGTCAATGAAATAGGAATATTAACTTAATTCTTAGGTTGTAGTTTTTCATTCTAGCGCCAGCTCACACAATAAGTAGTAATAAGTGATTAACTTTTTTCACAAGCAGGATTTGGAGCTCACCGGTAACCTCAGCAAAAAAAGTAGAAATAACTTAAAAAGTTGTTATTTTAACTATACACATTTTTCACTAAGTGTAAATATAAATTATGATATATATAATAATATATATTAAACATATATAATTACAAAATATAATAGTATAATACTATATAAATTTATTAATTATATTTAAAGATAAAAGTAAGTATAGTTATATAATATTTAACAAGCATAATGAATAATTAAAAGTATATAATAATCATACACATATACATCAATACTAAAGTGTATACGTTAGTTATATTTGTGTTCCATGTAATTCTAATTCGTGTAGATATATATACGTGGGACACATATACAGTATCTATAAGCTTGGATTGGAGCTCGCTATACTGTATTATTGCATATATCATATAATATTCCGGTAAGTTGGTGACTAATCGACAATATTCCTCATAATAATATATTAGATATTGCATATTATATAATAGTAGTAAGATAAGTATATACAGATATACATTTTGGGCAACTTATTATTTATATAAGGGTCTATGTTATATATTATTTTTACAATATAAGCTTATATATAGTAATATGATGTCATAAATATTTCTCAGGAAAGTTGAGAAGGTTTTATTAATAATATTATAAATGAGTTGTAGTATATATTATATATATATACCATAAATAATGAGTATTTAGCCTGATTAAACATTATTTATATATTAAGTATATATAATATAGAGTAATATTAAGAGATCACACTGGTAAATAGATATTATTCCTATTAATAGGTATTAATCTTACTATGGCACAGGTCTTATTACGTTAGTAGCTTTCGATAGTAATGACACTCACATCTATAGTGGAATGTCAATCCGCTCTTATGAAGACTGCACAATTGTGAGTGAGACGGACTCCGGTCTTAGACATCAATACGACCCCTCTCCATCTTTCCACACATCTTACTCCCTCCATGTATAGGCTACTAGGATTTACTTAGCGCGTAAGAGCACATAATTCACTATCTAGTCTGAGTAAAATATAAATTAGTGAGACTGTCTTGGAGACGTATCACATCTACAAGTGCTAGTTATACGATTGGTCAATACCTAACAAGTACTGGAAATTCTGTTCAAAGTGCATATTTGTGAGCGTAAGATTATTTTTCCAGTATGCTTCAAGATTACTCTCTCCAGGCTATATTAGTAAAAGGTACTTTATTCTCTGACGACCTGTAATTTGGAATGCAGCTGATTCCTCCTAAGAAACATTGGGGTGGATCCGAGTTGCCACTCATCCTTTTGCGATGGAAGAGTTGAAGGCTTTACTGTCTTCTAAAACTATCCTCTTACGTGACTCTTGAGAATCCGCCTATTTCACTGTCTTCGTGACGTACGGTTCGAATTACTCTATCTCTTGTCTATTAGTATTTTACGAATGCCGATATTACCAACGGCAGGTTGCTCCTGCGTTGCAGAGAAATTGAGAGATCCTCTCTATCAAGCATTCCTACTGAACCAACAAACTTAGCAGTTCGATTTTGGCCCTCTAATATCGGTATCTACTCTCTAAGAGGTGCTTTTTCTCTCATCGGGACAATTGTGTGAATATTTGAGACTCAGAGGGCGATCTACCCCGTCGCTTGGTTATCCCTGGGGTTTGGCTGTGGCTCCTTCTTTTCCAGTCAACTACTCAGTATTTATTTTTTGTTGGATACTTCCTATTTGGAGACCTCTTTTTAATTTTTCCACCACGCAAATATTTATAGATATATGCTTCCTACTAAATTTAATTCCCATTATTCCGCGTAGTACTAGCGCCCAGCCTGAAGGGAATTGTGTTAGAAATATTACAACGGAGGTCAGTGGTGGGTTTACTATTATCTATTTGTCAATTTTAAATTTTTTTTATCTATATAATGTATTGTATTTTTTTATAATTTTAGTTGTATATATGATTATAGTTTAATTTTTCTTTATTTGCCCCACTCCTTCGTTGATAATAAGGCGTCACTCCCAGACGTTAGCATGGTGGTACATGTAAGAAAATAAATAAAAAAGTAATAATTAATCCAATATAATCCATATATATAAATATTAATAATAAATATAATATATATTAAATATAATATATTAATAACTATAATTTACGACTATATAATCTAAAGTATTTATAGGGTATGAGTCCTAGCTACTGTATGGTTATATGTATTATATATTTCAAATAGTTTAGCGCGTGTGGTTGGTTATACTTATGTAGTTTGTGTTGTTTGTGTATTGTGTTTTGTGCTTGTGTTTGGTGTCGGGTGTAGCTTATATAGTTGTGGATTTGGTTATGTTGTAGTGTTGGTGAGTGTGAGTATGTGGTGAGGTACTTTGTATTTGTGTTTTATAGGTGTTATGTTTGCCCCCACGCTGAGATAATCTTTTATATACGGCGTGGTGTGTTTTGGTAGGGGTGAGATTATTGTGGGATGTAGGTTGTTGGATCTCATGCTGATATGGTCTGTGTTGGCTATTTTGTGTGTTTGGCGTTATTTATTATAATGTGGTTGGGTGTTAGATGGGAATAGAGCTATCGACTATACTTATGGCTTGAGTTGAGGCTCGTGGGTTAGGAGTTGAATGTTTATGTGGTGGTTGGTTGAGTTGAGATCTATGGATGGCTATGGATGAGTTTTTAGCGCCGTTGAGTATTATAGCATTGTATAGTGTGATTATAAAATTACTGGAATATAATACTATATATAATAGTTATATACGGGCTAGTTTGTATTAGCGTGACTATAATATATTTACACGTATCTTATATTAGTTTTAAGGTCAGCTGAGGTAGAGTAGTACCTCACCTCACAATATAGATAATAGGTAGAAGTGTCTATTAGGCCCGAGTAGTGAGCTCTATTATAATAGTATACTCACGTATCAACGTTAGTTGTAATAGTATCGTATCTTACGTATAATATTACCTATGATATAAGGGGTATAATATCAATGTTATATATATCATGATCTTAATGTATATCACTTAACGTATCATCAGGAACGAGATGATATAAATATTATTGGAGATATGTGAAAGATTATATTATATGAAAACCTACAATATGATTATACTAGAATATAACTAATTATAATATATTAACTGATATCTCTGATCAGAATTACGGAGGTATTATTATATATTCAGTATACTATGTAATATATATAATTATTTTTCCCTATTACTTATGCGTCTAGGCGCCTATATCGTTAATATGAGTGGGATTACGCTTGACCTATATACCACTTATATTTTTGAGGTATATGTAAAATAGTGTTTGTTGAGGAGATTGAATGGTTGTTGTTGTTGATTGGGTTTGGGTTATATGAGTTATTTTGTTGTGATGTATTGTGATATTTGTAGTGGATAGTAGAGTGGTCTGTTTTGACTGTATAATATTGGTGTTTGTGATGGAGTTTGTATTATAAGTTCGGTGTGTGGATGTGTGTAGTGTGATTTGCGGTAGGTGATGTGATGTTGGTGTTATGTGGAGCTTGTGGAGTGTCTCTTTGATTTAGTGTCGGTGTGTAGTGATATGTTTTGGGGTGTGGTATTTACTCTTGACTATTTATTTAGCTTATAATTTATTGAGTGTTGGTCGAGTGGTCGC
The DNA here is from genome assembly GCA_015478945.1 of Trachelipus rathkii. Lineage (NCBI taxonomy): Eukaryota > Metazoa > Arthropoda > Malacostraca > Isopoda > Trachelipodidae > Trachelipus > Trachelipus rathkii. The sequence goes on from JABUQX010076966.1 coordinate 4,479, forward strand.
TTAGTGTTCGCGTTCGATGTAGAGTTGTTCTCGTGTGAGCATAAGAGGCGTTTTAGAGGTGCGGTGTTATCATGGTTGGGTTTGTGCGTAGCCGGTGTGTGTGTTGATGACTTGCTGTTTCTCAGCGAGCACAGTTTGTGATGATATGATATACAAGAGATGTAAGTACGCTGATTATCGGTTAAAAGATCTTGCTTTCTGGCGAGTGATGAAATGGTCCATTCATTACCACAGAGAGTATCAGAACTGACAGAAAGATGGCTATTACAAATATGTGAATGTGGTAGAGAACTAGAAAATTGTTCCCCGGATAATATGTACAAGATGTATATACTTGTGGAAATTTACTAACATTTGCTAGCCTAATTTAAATATATTGTTTTGTTGTTATATTTATTTTTATTTTTTTGTAATAAGGTTTGATTGTGGTGTTGAGTATTTTTCTGACAGTTTTAGAACATTCACATATGACGATTCTCTGATCATACAGAGCCTTTTATCATATACAAGCTGGTTAACACTTCGTTTATAGGAAATATATACTATATATAATTTTATAAATATTATAATTATAAAAATAGACTGTATTGGTATATGTAGTCACCTATATATTATATAGATGTAGTATATAGTGACCTATAGATGATTTAGGTCGTTATTTGATGCGATCATAGTAAAACAATGCATATTTCATATGAATTTATTAAAATATTAATAATAACATTTAGAATATAATATTATCTTTATCTTTGCAGTAATAGTTCATAAATAAATAGTGAAATAATATATATATATATAATAAAGTTATTAATATACTAGTTGTTTGATCAAAATCAAAACTAGAGAGCTCTAATCATTCATACGCGCATGATATATGTTATCTACTCGTAAAACTAATATTAGAGATACGGTATACAAGAAAACTGGGTAAACATATGTTGGGATAATACAACGTAATGATATTGTATGGAAATATGAAAAAAAAAAATTTTTTGCATTTTGTCTCATTTAAATGTCCTTTAATAATTTGTATATACTGCTATCAAAATGTGCAATATATAATTCGTTTTTTTTATATAATATCTCCAAGAATGTTTCAATTGCTCACTAATAACATAATTATTATAGATCAGTTGCTGTTGTATTTTGTAACGTATGATAGGTTATTCTCGATGAAAAGGATTTGTTTTTTTATAGTCCATTAAATATTGCATTTTTATACACCAGGTAAACCGCAAAAGATTAACAAAGACGTCGGTGTGAGGTACCTCGGTAACCTCACTACTTGGGTTACGACGTGGTGTGTGTGTGGGTATCCGGTACATATGTTCCCCCCGGCCCGGGAGGGTCGTACCGAAAACACCCCGCTCTTTATGGGTATCAGGGTAGTGGTGCGGGAGGTTCCACTTCTCGCTCCCCTCCCCTACGGGGTATGGAAAACGTCCTCTACCTCTGTCCAACGAACGTGGTATTTTCTTCTACCTATATAATTCTAATTTACAAATCAAGTAATTGAAAATGCAAAGAACGTTAAATTTTTTTATTTTCCATTTTACATACAAAATTTAAACGCAATGTATCCAAACTACTCTTATTTTTCCAATATCTAACATCTTTGTGACGATTATACAAGAGATGTTTAGTTATATACATTTAGTCCTCAAATTTTCATAAATTTAATACTACAAAATCTTTCACGTTATCAAACAAAAAAATTTTATGTTTTAAGCGGTATTGCTCACGTAATTAGCTTTATAAATGTCGGTTAATTTGCACTTAGATTGATATATAATTATGTTATTTTTTTGGATATATTTTGTAGAGGATTCTGTCTACTCAACCTCTAATAGTGCTATTTTTCACTATACTATGAAATTTTTTTTAATACGTATAGCATTTGAATATATCTTTTTTCATTTGTAAATTTAGTTGTGGGTACATTTATTTTATTTAAACACATAATAAGGTGTAATATTGAAATTTATGTATGATATACATAAACAAAGATATATATTTTTTTTTTATTCTTTACATTTGTGTGTATCGGCCTTAAGATCTTGAGTCCATTGTAAGTTGAAATTTTTTTATTTGTATCTTGCTTGATCTCTAGGAGAGTTAGGTTTAGTCGTGTAATATTTTTTAAGTCTCTCAAGTATGGTGAGTCGTGGATATCTTCGGATATTGTGATGTAGTCCGAGTAGATTTTAGGTTATTTAATATGTTGGATGTGTCTACGTACGAAATATCTATAATTATGGATTTATAATTTTAATTTGTCCTTATTTTATTTGTAAATACGATAAAAATTTTAATTTTACACGTACTCCGCGCCTGGTTTTTCTTTGTCACATTTGTTGTCTGTAAGGCTTGTAATTACTATATTTGAGGATATTTAATTTATATGAAACATAAAATATTTTTATATTTTTTGTTGTGTGTAAGTGTGTGTATATTATTTTTTTTATCATTATTTTTGTTAATAAGCTATGTAGACTGACTGATCTATATATATATTTGTAGATTACGTTGCATTTATCTTGACTAAGTGCTCGTATGTGGAACTTGTTATTATTCTTGACACGATTTGTATATATATTTTCATGTTTTATTCATTTTAATTATCTATTATATTATAAATATAACACATAAATATTAATTTTTATCAAAAATTTATTTTTTAAAAACTCGCTATTTACGTATTATTTTTTTAGGAAATTAATGTCCGTTTATATTTACCTATCATACTGACATTCATTTGTTGGTACAATATAAGGTAGCAATATATTAGAAAAAAAATATAAAAATTCATTATAATCTGACCTCCTAATCTTTATACATGGCTTAAAAACAGAAAGGGCCTATATATATATATATATTTATATTATGACATTTTATATATTTTTTTATATATTTTTTAATGCAACTTTTCTTATTATTTTATTTTTACTACTAAAAAATAATATATAATATAATTTATTATATATTTATATTTATTTATATATTATATATTTATTATTTTTTATATAATTTCTTATCAAAACTTATATATATGTAATGGGCCATAAAATATATTTATATTTTGATATATTGTCTTAATAAATGATATATTATATTATTTTTTATTATTTACTATTATGTATAATTAAACTTATCATAATTAATAAATATTACGTGAATTATTATTGGCAAATGGTTCCCCAAAAAATTATTGCAGTATAATAATTAATTATATATATTATAATTATATATCTAATATATAATCTTAATTATCTATTAAGTATATATATTAAATTACTAATTCAATATATATAATTTATATATATTATATATATATTAATAAATTATAATTAAATTACATCTAAAATATTATGTATAGTGATAAGAATCGATCAAAATACTCAATCGTATTAGTATTCACTTCTTACATTCTCCCATTGAGTAAATTCTATAATGTTATATTCAATATAAATAATATATATAAGATATATTAAATAAATAATAATAATGAGATACAATAATAATATAATTTTATATATACATATAAAATAATCAAGAGATTTAACATATAATATATTTTAACAATATAATAATAATACCAAATAAATTGGCTCAAAATAATAAAATATAAATGAAATAATAATTAACAGTAATAAATAATATTAAGATTAATAATTCAATAATAAATCAATAATAAATATATTCATAAAATACAATCTAAAATATACATACAATAATACCTTCACCAGTTGCTTCAATTATTAGATAAAGATTGAATTAACTAATATATTAATAATTAATATATAAATATAATTGTATTTAATTAATAATAAGTATCAATAAATAATTTATTATATTAAATGGGAGCTATAAAAAATTTATAATAATAATTAATATGAGTAATTATTTATTATTATAAAGTCAATTAACTCAAAATAATTAACTTAAATAATATAAATAATTAAAACGATTAACTTAAATAATAATAATAATAATATAATAATAATAATAATAAGTATATTGGTTATGTGCATATACATAATTATAAAATATATATACATAATAAAATAATTTAAACAATAAATTAAATATTCGAAAAACAGTTCAATAATACCTATCTCTCTAAAGACTACATTGATGTATATAATAATATATAAAATTTTACTGATAATAATAATAAATAATTAAAAATTAATTATATAATATAATAATAATTAATTAATGTAATTAATAATAATCAATATGTGAAGTATGGAATTAATAATAATAAGAATAAAAACATTAATAATAAATATATGTTTTAATAAATTAACCGGAAAAAATAATGTAAGATAAAGATCTAAGACCATAAAACTATAAAATATTAATTAATAATAAATTGTAAAATAAATAGATATGTCTTTTAATATAATTACCACTAATTAATAATATAATAAAGTCAAGTATAATAAATATAAATATAATAATAATATAATATAATAATAAATAATAATATATCTAGCTACAATAAGTCAAGACCCTCAATTTTGAGCCAATAAATTTTCGTCATTTGTTAGTAGTTATTATTCACTCATTCGCACTATTTCCGACGTTTCTCTTGTGTGTTGATGTTGTTGCTATCCACATATCTGGTCTAACTCATTTATAAATAGATATTATATATATGCCCCTTATGAATTTAAGATTTCATTAATGGCGAGTTATATTTTATTATTATAAATATTTATGCATTTAAACGCTTGGATAATTATAAATACATCATACACTCAAGTTAAGGTATGAATGTTGATCCTTATTATTACATGAAATAATTCTACAGAATTATATTATTTATTTAATTAATTAGTTGTAAAATCTTATGCACTATAGTTTTATTTTCACATTTATAATTTAATAAGCTTTTATAACATTTAATGCATTATCTATTAAAAATTTTGATCATTTAAATATTAGAAATTAAAATTATTTTATTACTGGCACAGATTAATTAGATACTAAACCTTATTATGCTTATCACAAATCATTTATAAATTCAATTCAAATTATATAACTTGTATAAACACCTATAAATTCAAAGTTCGAAACAATTTTGGGATAACATATTATATAAAAAAGGAAGATTATATATGCAACTATATACCCTTTCATGTTGTCTTTGGGAGCCTAAACGTTACTTATTTCATTTTATAGCTTATTTTGATTATTATAATTTTTTTCAAAGCAATAATCTCATAACATAATTTTAACAGTAAATACTTTTTACATCTAGTTTTGTCCTTAAAAGAAACAATACTCATAAACATTTGGTTTATTATTATTAATATTTTATATTATACTAATATTACAAATTATTATTCGAATAATTACTTCTTTAACATAAATATTTAGAGGTAAAATAGAAAGCTTTTTATTAGATCACACACACTCATTGGCAATAATATGTGAAAAAATAGAAGATATCTATACAGATATAATAGCTAAGTCTAACGATGTAAACTTCAGGCAAGGGAAGACAATTTAACACGTAATAAACTGTGTGATTTTTAGAAGAACAATGGAAAAGTATCAAATTTAATAACGTAAATGATATGTAGCAGAGACAGAGAGAGAAGCCTTTTGAGGGACAGAAGGCAATGAGCGACGTTTTAAGTAGGAGAGCACCCGATAGATAGTAAGAATAGCATGGAGAGAGAGAAGAGATATTTTGCGAGAGAGAGGAAGTTATGAGATAGATGCAAAAGGTTTCTATTTAGCTATGTTTAGCAGCGAAGCAGAGAGCGTTTGAAAGAGGGAGAGAGAAGTAAAGCATTAGACAGAGATATAGCAGAGAGAGTCAATATAACGGGTTAAGAGCAGAGATATTGCAAAACGCTTATGAACAGAAAAAAATGGGCATTAAATTGGAGGGTATGACGCTAGCTAAACATACTCATTCAATTATTGAAGTTTACTCAGTATCAGTTATTACTTATTGTAGTAGCATGCAAGGATAAATTAGGATTTTGTTAAGAAACAATAAAAAATATTATTACTCTATATACACGTTAATACGCTATACACTATTAATAAATTTATGGGATATTAATTGGAATCTACAGAATAATATCATACATATGGTTTTTTATAAATGGTTAATCAATAGTTTTCAGGGTAAATATTACACTAGAGTTAAACATCACCAACAAATTAATAACAAAACAGAAACAGACTAGCCTTGAGTGGGAGACTGTAAGAAAGGTCTTCATCAGCTAGTCCGGTGTATTCTGTAGTTCATACTGTAGTTCTGCACATAGTTCTTATTCTTCTTCTTCTTCTTCTTCTTCTTAACACACTTCTTATCACTTTCTTCTATCTTCAGCTTCTCTTTTTACTACATTTTCTTCATTTCTTCTTACTCATTCTCTCTTCTTAACTTCTACATCTTTTGACGTGTATTCTCACATCTTACTTTCTTCTGTGGGGTTCTTCTTTTTTCTTACTTATGTTAATACTTTTATTTATTTTTTTCTCTTTAGGGGTTATTTATATTTCTCTTTTTTTTAGGGCTCTTTCTTATTTTAAAGATATTTCATTAATTAATGGGTGATTAATGTGAGATATTGTTAATTTTGGCGATTTTTAGTTGTTAAGATTAGATTGGCTATATTTATAACACAATTATTTTCTGCAGTCTTATTACTATTGCTTTCTACCTTCGTTTTTACTATGTTCTTTCTATTTATTTCAGAAAGAGATTCAAGAAGGGCACCGAAATGTATATGTTGTTTATCGCTAGAATGTGAGAGGCTTAAGTTCATTAACTTTTTACGATTGTCCGATCTTTGATATATACGACATGGAAAACGAACATTAAGCGACCAATATAGATATATTTACAAAATAGTCTATTTAGCTATTAGGGCTAGAATACAGAGAAAGTATACTCGTATTCAGTTGATAGGTGTTTCGTCTGTTTGGAACCAGTATGACGCGTTAATGCTAGAAGCACTATTCAATTGAGATTGAGAATTATGGACACATTATTTGTCGCCAAGAGATGGAGCAGAGTAAGCTATAAACTCTCTTTAGAAAAAATATCGTCAAGTCATAGGCAATTCTTTGGATTAGAATAGCAGTGGCGACATGAAATTTTTTATTAAACGTAGAATAGGTAATACCCCGGCGCTGTTGAGTCGGATATGATGTGCGCTTGTAAGCGAGCACAGTAAATATTGTATATAGTACCAGGGTGGTCATCGATAACATGCTCGTTCGGTGCTTGGTTCTCGCTCTCATGACAGGAGATATAATTCGATTTCCATACCAAATATTAGGAACAAAATAAGAATTTTCATAGGCTACAAACATTATCTGACACTACGATGTATATTGAGAAAGTTTTGGGAAATAGCAATATTAAAAATCCCAGGAAAATTCTAGGGAAAGTCCTCTTTATATTATTTGTTTAAAATAAGCGTAATCGAAACATCTATCGAGTATTAGCCGAGAATCATATACCTCCCTTTTCTGGATTTCGACTTTTTTTGATTCAAGTCCGTGTAAATGAACTAAGTGCTATTAAGATTAGGATTATTCTGATAGAAAGCTGCACGGTCTGCGCTATTTCGTGAATTAAAAGTAAGATAGGGCAGCTTTTTATATGAGGTAGGCATGCAATAGAAGATTGGTCGTTACTCCAGTACAACTGTCATTCGTATACTTTGAAAGACATTTATCAGATTGTTGTACAATTCTTTCTAATCATTCACATAGCTGTCCTTTTTTCACTGTACCTAACCCATCATCAGGGTAAGGGGTTTTTGATTATGCATCCTGTATAAATAGACTTTCATTTACGTGGGGCCTATGATTCTTAATTTTGCAAGAGCAGCGATCATAAAAACGCGATTAATACATTAAAATATCAATATGATTTCAAAAATTATAAAAGGTTATCACTTTGGTATAGTACTTTATTGATTGTTAAAAGAGCCTTTGGCTTTTACAAATATATTTTTATATTCTCCAATAAGCTGCAGTTCTTATATCTACGAACGGACAGCATAAGACTTAGGGTCCAGTACATCCCATCAAAGTGAATGCAAAGCGTAATTGACACTGCAGAACCGTCATTACTTAGCTATTATTGATCATGCTGATTTTCTGAGATGTCACCTAAAAGTTTCGCTGTTTCAATTACATCAAGCTGCCTTTCTGCGGGTCAGCTGATCAAATACATAGCATAAAGAGTTGTATTCGCAGTACGTCCATCGCTCTCTTTGTGTTAATAAAACTTTGAGTTTAAGTAGCCTCGTATAATATTTATACGATGCATAAATGCAGTTCGTAAAAGATGCGGATAGGTTCATCAAGGGCATAGGCAGTTAACCATGGCGTTTTCTGGTTCGCCAAAGGAGCAATTTTTGATCAAACTGTTTAGGCAAGCAGAAATTTACAGCGTATGGAAATAAACCAAGTCAAATGACTTTTCAAATGTCTGCATATGTTTGAATTTTAGATTTTCGTGCTCAATAAATGCTTGTTTATCACTTTATTTATAGTTATTACAAACAATACTATCATTCAGCTCTGATTATGTTAAGGAGACGTAATTATTGTGCAAATATTTCACCACAAAGAGAACACAGTCAATTAAGTTAAACTCAAAGACCTATTAGTCTGTTTTTTCTTTGATATTGTTGTGGTTATCCTTAAGTTCTTTCGTACCTCCTTGTCAAACGATTAAGGCAGAATTCAATAGTGTTGTCCTCGAAAACGACAAGGGGTTATATATGGAGGAAGCGTATAACGTATTTAAGTAGGATCCGTGATGCCAATTCTGTTTTTAGTTTTTAAGAAGATGGTTCACATAATCCTTACATTAATAAAACTCCTTCTTCATTCTTTCCACCTAAACTTCAAAAAATTTTAATTATTATTCGTACCCCATCTCTAATGCTAACATGAATTTCAGAGATGTTGATGTATACACCTTCAAATAGCACGTTCATTCTTTATATTTCATTGCTCTGTGCGACATTTTGCTTTTTCCAAAGATGAAAATCAATTTGATGGAGCGAAGTGGGAATAATTAATTTATTTTTTGTGGGTGCATCGTAATTAAGGCGAGGACGGGGAATGTAATAACATGCTTCAGAGGATAAAGGAGAATCTTAATTGGTAAATCTGTAAGAAACGCAGGAATAATTTTGATTCAGGCCTGATTATGCTCATCATCTTTCATGAAATGATTCAATGATCAGGTAGCTTTTTCACCTATTATAGTTTTTGGCAGGGGGTCAACACAGGATACTTCATTCGTTTCTGAACTATCAAAGATGAAAATCAATTTGATGGGGCGAAGATACGACATGATCTTCTGTCCTTTAGTTTTAGGGTAGTAATGTACGAATGGTATCAGTTGCGGCTCACCAAAGCAATGAATTGTTCTATATTATGAGTCTTTGTTTAAGCAAACAATCATTGGCTAAGAAAAACGGTTGAATTGATTATATCACTAATTATGCTTGTTAAGTTTTTATCATCGGTTATTGGCGATACCTAGGATCTTGATGATTGGGTCTTTTGAACTTCCATTTCACATTCGCACAAGGGAACACTACTACTAAAGCCTCTGGCTATACTTTATAATCCCTAGTTTTCTTGTTTTGCAGCTGGTGAGATTAATCATTGGCGGAATCAACAGCCGATACGACGGCGCAACCATGCCAAGCATACCTTTTCCTTTATTAGCTAGTCTATTTATGGTCCATGCCATGCACAACCATGGTATAGGATAACAGTTTTCATACCCCTTTTACATAACCAAACCCGTCAGGGTAAAGCACTTGTTCTTAATTTTTGAAGCCCTTTCCTCCACGTTACGTGGGCATGCCTTATGTCTAATATTGTTCATATTTCTTGATAGTAACAAGATGCAGCGAATTGGCTTCATAAGGTGAAAGGTTTAGGGTTCTCTGGACATATTTAATAGTTATTTTTTGACAATAGGATGATAAACCACCTTTTTATAAAGTGTAAAGCATAAAGATGGGCAATTGTTGTGTTGTTATCTAGACAACCTATATCAAATTCTTTAATGAAGCTACCACTAAACTTCTCAAAACATTTCTTAGTATATTAACATCTTGGGTACAAAAACTTTCAATTCTTTTCAAAAATAAATTGGTAATTTTCTTGGTATTATTGCCTATAACTTATTTATAAAACATTGAACTTATCTTACCAAATCTAGGCTTATTCATCTGTTGAACTTTTTAATCTACTTTCGAAAAATTTCGTTATGCAGATAATAGGTCCTTTATAAAAATTCAACGTATCTTCATTTAAAAATGTATAGGGAAATAGAAACCCTTTGGAATTGTCTTTTTCACACTAACACCCATGCGCATTTGGCAAGCTTTTTTCACTGCACATACGTGTTGGAAAAAGCAAGATATCCGCTGAAAGTGTATATTATCCATTTCGATCGGCGCATTGAAATTATTTTCCCAATTTTTTATTGGCTCTTCTTTTTTATAGTAAAACTTCTGCTGGACTAGACAATCTGAACGTTGGTGTGTGTTCAGTTAATGATGCATATACGGAACTGATTATCTTTCTCAAAAAATTAGTTTTTTACCGCCATTTATGTGGGGCACGACAACAATTAACTTTTGACTTAAAGGAATTTTCCTCTGAAAAAACTACGCATCAGGAAGTCATAAGTATAACAATTGATTTACAGGTGTTTTTGTGCGGTTTGCTCTAATTTAGATATATATTCTTGGTCTTAAGGGACGCACAATGTTGAACATATTGTTCTTACTCTTACCCTTGGTCATGTAGGCAACATCTTCTGCATATCATCTGGCACGACAGTTAAAAATAAGGATGCATTCTACTGATTCTTCTTGCGCTTTACTGGTGATCTTCTTGCGCTCTACTGGTGATCTCGATATCCATGGAGTAACATGTATTACAACACCGGATCAGTATCTTTCTTCTTTTTAATTTTCTTTTTGATTGTAGCATCATACTTGGCATGTCTTCTTTATATGTGGTCACTTGTATCTTTTCTATTATACGCATTTAGTTTAGCATTAGTGCTTTTGTTTGCAATCATTGTTTGAAAATTTACGGCTTGCCAAAAATTTGAAGCGATGACAGCCATTATTTTGCAGCAAAATGTTTGGGTGGGGTAGTATGGCAGAGTGTAGTATTCTTTTAATTTTATTTCTTTTTGCACGTATTATTTATCTTTTGATGTTTTTTTTATAACGAGAAAATGTCATTATATAAATTCACGATTACATTCGACGACATTTACTAATTGGATATATACCATCGTGATCGAATGAGCTTTGACACTTGTCGTAAATAACACTGGTGTCTACATCCATAATGTTTCAAGTTCTTTCGATATACTCAAAATTTATATATTGAAAGTTTAACAAATTAAGTTTATTAAGATACCGTTCATATATTTATTCTTTTTCTTTTGGTATTGCTCAAAACCAATGAACTTTTTAGGCTTATCTTCTGTTATATTAGCATAGTAATCTGATTAACATCAAGAGACATCATGGCCTAATATATAATAAGGATCATTATCGTTGTTCTCAGTTAGATGGATTATAGATTTTTAGCTCGCATTACTTCAGTGCGCGATATTACGAGCTATAACGGCATTTTTCGATTATTCTCCGATTTTTGCAAAATATGCTTACTATGAATGAATCTGTATATTCCAATACATACAATTTTTTATAGCTAATGGCTTCTGCCTCAATTTCAATTTGTTATATTCTAGAATTGTCGTAATAACCGTCTTGGGAACTCTATAATCATTCTCTCGCTATTTTCCCTAAAAACAACATAACGTAGGGCTTTTGGATATCGCAACTAATCCGCTGCATTTCTCTTAGATGAATTTTTACTAAATGCTAGGATGTTTAAAGCTAAGATTTGTGGGCTCGAAAGCATCGGTTTTACGCAGTCATCGCCTTTGCCTTTAGCTATCATGAACACGGTGGCTACTACTTTGAATTTGGTAAAAGATGCCTTATTACCGGACTGGAATGATCCTTCCAAGTCGTCTCATCAATCTTTTTCACCCAATATTGTCAGTATATTCGCCTGTAATGATGTTTCGTAGTATTTCCGGTCAGAGTGACTGATATTCTGCCAAGTGAATGTAATTCCCACCTCATGGGCGTGGCCTTATCGTAATCCAAGTCTTGTAATATATATCAATATGATTCACTCACAAACCATTTTCAAATTGATGTGTTCATAAGTATCTCTTGGCCATAATGGAACAAGTATTTCGAGTCACTTAGCCAACATTTAAACTTCATTAGGTATGAACGTTCCATTGACGGGCTTATTAAGTTTTCTACAGAGATGTGCGTTATGTCTGTTTATAAAAATTGGTCTTTCTCTTGGCTATATTAGCCAAAAGGCATTCATCATCGAAAATGGGCTAGGCCTGGAATAAATTGTTCTCATTATGTATTATTTATGATCTTTAGAGCAATTTAAATCAAGTTTTTACCAATTGAGGCCTTTATTACCTGCTTATTATGCACAAATATAAATTAAGTTTAAAGACATAGTTATAATCTGCATAAATATATTTAAAATTATATTTATCGTCCACGCAACCAACAACAAATACCGATTTTTAAAGGGTGCGATGATAACGACAAGATGAACGCTTTTTACTCAAATGATGGCTTGTATATTTCAAGAGCACGTTCTGGAAAAGATAATTTTTTAGTTTATGTGCATATAATCAATTTTCCCTTATATTCTTATTAATGATGTATTTAATTTTCTAAAATACCAAATTGTAAGACTTATTCCATTTATGTAGTTACTACTGTTACTTTTTAAATGAGAAAAATATATATATATATATATAATATAAATATAGTAATATAACAGTTTTTCTAACGATGTAAAAAAAAAAAAAAATTAATTATATATATGGTAGTATATATACTATATATAAGCTTGGTGATACTATTACATCTAGAAAAACTATTATCTTTTAAATAATAATAAGATAATATTATTATTTTGGTATACATATTAAAGAAAAACTTACTTCTAGATCTGAATAAGTATTGCGATTTGATAAAATCCTCGATGGTGTAACCGTATAGAGAAGCTCGGGTAATGATACATACAGGATCTGAGACTAAGAGTCTTTAAAGTGTGTTTTGATCGTAGAGCAGCCTTGATTAAGTAATATCACCTTGGTCGAGGTAGGCGCTCGCTGATTTTATATATTAGCCTCAGCTCCCCAAATCCTAGGTACAAGAAGTATGCCAATTCACCTCTATACTGATACGCAGATGCCCAGATTACCCATTTTGTTTTAATAAATATTTAATAAAATGTATATTGCTCACTTTATGTAATATGGTATATGCATAAAGTCATTTTCAAAATGTTTTCGGGCGTTGAAATTTTCTGTAAATGGGGAAGCGTGAGCCTAAAAAATTATATCTAGAACTTAGTGTTAGCTCGATTAGAGCGTAATGTCTGTGTGTGTGTGTGTGTTTGTGTGTGTGTTAGTGGTGTGTGTGTGTGTATGTGGCGTGTGTGCGGTGTGTCAGGCGAGTGTGTGTGTGTGGTGTGTTGTGTGTGTGTGTGTGTGTGTGTTGTTTTAGTTATTTTAAACTTGTAGTGTGATGTGTGTGTATAGGTGTTATATATTATTTTCTTAGTTTTCATATTATTAAATTATTAATTGAATTATCGAAGTATATGATATAAATTTTTGTGTTAAACCATAACTTACTGTTAATGTAAAATGAACATTGATATGGTAAAGAGGTATGCTTGAAAAGTGTGAATAGGTTACGTATTCTATGGATGTAATGTAGTTACTTACTGTTGCCTAGTTTATGGCGAACTTTGTTAATGATAAGCAGTTTTTACTTAGGGCTTAGAGGTGTGTCAGGTTTTGTCGTCTGCATCATTATTTTTCGCTTAGTTCATGTTACGGGGCGCTCATGTTAGCATTTATTGATGTTGGAAACCTTATTATGTTAGTAGTTATTCGTTGATTAGTATGATAATTTTACGCAATGTTGTGAGAAAATTGTTAGGAGGTACCTCGGTGCCTTCTACGATGTAAGATTAAGTTAATATGTTAGAGATATGGTTTGAAAAAGTAAGAATAGGTTTCGTTACGCGGATGTAAGGTGGTGAAACATCCATGTTAGTTGGCTTTAACTGTTTTTAAGTGTGGATAAGCTTTGTGTTAATAGTTAATACTAGTTCTATTTGTCGTGTAAGATGTGATAAGCAGGTATTGTCTTTGATGCATTATATTTTCTTAGTTGCAGTTTGATGGCTGTTTATAGTATAAGCACGAACAAAAAGTGAAAGCGTTTGCTTGTACCGATGCTCAAAGACTTCGTTTGATTTTTGGTATATCAGACGCTTGATTTTTATGTTATGTTTTCCAAAAAGGATACTCGAAATGTACTTGATGCAATAATTCAATAGTACATCAATACATCATAGATGGGGTGTGGAAGGTGGGGTGGGTGGTTTGATTTAGTGAATTTAGCTGGGCTTTAGGGTATTGTAATATGTACGTTACAAGTTTTATGTAAAAATTTGACCTTAATCAATAGTATCAATCTATAATCACAGATGTAGAGGTGAGGTTGGATAGTGTTTTGATTTAGTGAATTTACTGCTTTAGGGTATAGATATACCAACTTACAGATTTAGTAAAAATTTGACCTTATATGTTACCGTAAGATTGAATAAATTGCAAGAATTTATGGCGGGAGGATTTGATAGTGTTAATATTTACGTAGATTTAGCTAGCTTTAGGGTATGTAAAACGTTACAATCTTTTAGTAATAACAATTTGACGGCTTTAATCAATTAGATCTAAATTAGCATCACAGATGGACTGGAGCGGGGGGAGAGTGGATGTGTTTTGATTAGTGATTTACTGGCTTTAGGGATTTAGTTTATGTAACGTTTTGTAAGTTACAAAGTATAAAAAGTATTAGAAAAATTTTGAACTAAACGAAAAGTTTTAAAGAAATCAAAAAGAATAAAAAATATAAAATAAGAAAAAAAAAATAAAAATTTAAAAAAATAAACACAAGTTACTTAAATGTAAAATAAAACTTATATAAAAATTAAGTTAGAAATAAATTTAAATAAAAAATAAAAAATAAAAATGAAAATAAAGGCAAATAAAGCACAAAAAGTTATAAAATCGCAAAAATAAAAAGCTTATATTAAATATAAAGCACAAAATAATTAATCTATACAATAAAAAACTTATATAAAAATAGTTAGAAAAATAAAAATTAATAAATTATAAAAAACAAAAAAAAATTAAAGTCAGCACTGTAGGTTCAATGCAATAAAACTTATAAAATTAAAGTTAGAAAAAATAATTTAAAAAAATAGAAAAATAAAAAATTAAAAAACAAATATTAAAAAGAATAAATTAGAACACAAAATTTACATATGTAAATATAAAACTTATAAATAAAAACATTGAATAATAACTGTCTATAATATGGAAAGTTTCAACTTAGTAAAAAAAAATTATATTTAGTGTCCCTATTCAGTTCAAACAAGTAATATGAGATTGAAAAATATAATATGTTAGTTCTTCAACGTTTAGAAAATAAAGGTTAATCTCTTTGGGGCAGATGCAATGCATAACATATGTAACTGTCTTGAGAACATAAAGCAGTTTATTGTAAACAGCTAAATGTCTTGTATTTATTACAATGAATGATTTTAGTCTAATGTTCGAATTCTACGCACCGGCCTCTCTACATCGGTGACACTTTACCAACTCGATTCCTTCCTCAGACTCCTCATCATTCTTCTACCCTCCTCTCCTCCGCTTCTTCTTCCTCGAACGGTTCTTCCATGAATTCATCCTCCTTAGCATTATGTGTAAGTCTTCTTTTTTTCAACTGGGGACCGGGCATCTCCGGTGGGGGTCGCCTGGACTCCGAAACGCGAACCCGAACTCCACTCCGGTCTGCCGAATGGGCCGACGTCCGGCTTCCGTTTCGCGTACTCCGACTGCCTTCATCCTTTCTTTCCTGCCGTGTTTTCATGTCTTCCTAGCGATCATTTTAGATGTTTTTTAGTGGCGTGGCAGCGTCCGACCTCTTAGCGGAGGGTGACGTGCAGAGAGGGACGTAATCTTCGTCTCCGACGAGATTACGTCATACATAACTCACATCGTCAAGATTTACTCCGATAATGCGTTAAAGCCTCACATGGTTTTCAGGGCATACGATATGATTTTGAATCCTTGCTAAGGTGGGGGCAGCAGGCCCCCTTAGGGAGGTAGCACCATAGGGTCACCGAAAACTCGCGTGTAATCATTTATCACACACAATGTACCACATACCAACAAGTTTTGAAGGCGATTAGCTTATTCCTTATATCGAAAAAGGGTGGGTTCGCGGAAGTGGGCCTATTACTACAGCGATTAATTGAATGTTAATTTATGTGTACTATATTTTCTTTCGATATATTTTTCATTGTAAATGGGCCAACCAATCACAAGTTTAAAGATCGATTTAAAGATCGATTTTAGTGGGTAAATCGGATCCGTATAATCGATTGGAAATACATCAAAAATGATCTATCCGAATCATTTTAAAAATCCATGTTCTAAGGAAACAAAAAACCCTCTCTTTGGGGGGGGGCTACCGCCCCCTCTACAGATTGGTACTACACCCCCATTTTGGGATGGCTAACCTTCCAAAATCGTCTCGCAGACCTTAATTTCGGCCTCACCGACCTTGGAAAAACTCTTTAACCTTTTGACATACGTTCAAGCTTGTAAAGAAACTCCAATGTTGAAGATGATAAAATGTTGCTGCTTCAAGCATTTGCAATCATGCCGGGGTTGGCAGACTTCCCGGATGTGTGACTCTTGGCTGCTAGTTTCCTCACCGCCGCCTTAAGCTTACTTTATTATATATATATATACTAGTATTATAATCTTAATATCTATAATATTAAATTGCTTAATTTGGTATGATTATTATTATAATATATGTACATTGACAATCCTTTAGAATTAAATATACATAAAACTAAATATATATACTAGTATATTACTGTATTAGGGTAGTTATTAGGTCTTATTTAATCTATTTTAGTAATTATATATACTTATTTTATATATACATATCTAACTATTATAATATATTATATATAGTTGATAGTTGTATATATATTATAATTATATAATATAGAATTCAATTTAGTACTAGGTTATGATATTTAAGATATGAGTATATTATATATAGTCCACTATATTTATACAAAATTCTTCGTCTTTTATATTTTTCCTTAATGATCTTTTCTGTAATTGAAACGATTTCATTCTCCATTACAACTTTCATTTTAAAAGATGTCCACCTCAAGAGTATTGCAGCATAGAGCTACTAACAGGCAATCTATCTGAGGGGAGTGGATAATTGGGTTCTATGTTTTTAACCACAATACGAATAAAATTGAACATGGTTTTTAATTGGGGCAAAATGAACATGGTTTTTAATTGGGGCAAAATGAACATGGTTGTTTTCAATGATTCAAAAACTCAGTTCATTTATCTCTCTATTCGTCATTACCTTCTACAAAACTATAACTTCTAAATTACGCAAGTAAAACCTTCGTCTGTCTTTAATATTCTTGGTATTCAATCTTCAAGCCATTTCAACAAAGAATTTATTACTCTCTATTCAAAAATATCAAAGACATTAATTTTCTTTCGAATGTCAATAAAAGTCAAACGGAAAGAGATACAGTAACATGCTCTAAATCAACGTTTTAGAGGATGATAAATTGCATTTTGTTTTTGTTTTGTCTGATACAAATCGAATGAAAATTAAGAATGGAAAGAAGATACAATTATCTACGAATATGAGAAACATGAAGATTGTCTTGGCTATCTGGAGATTTTTGCAAACAGAATCTGATATCTTCACAAAACAGGATCTGATATCTTCACAAAACTTGATTGCGAAGAAATAAAGTTATTTGAAAATAAGAGAGAAAGGAGAAAGGCAGTTATGAATAATTATTGAAACAATGTTTTTAGCCAAGAGCAAAGTGAATATTACTAAAATAGATCAGATGATTTTATAAAATATAATTTTGTAATCTTTTATAATTTTAAAATAATAATTTTAAATTTATGCAAAGCTGAATATTTTACCACCTACCCTAATTTTTTTAAACATATCTCTAGTACATTATATGTCACGTGCAAATTCTAACGGAAAGTCTAAAGAACCTCAATTTTCACCCTAAAACTTTAATTTTCGCCATCTTGGATATAAGGAGGGTGGCAGAAGTCCTGCCTTCCCCCTCGAAAAAAAATCGCGCATACACGTGTCTGGGGTAAAAAATTTGAAATATTTATATATATATATATATATAATACAAGATTATATTTTATTTATTTTCATAGTTCATATCTACTAAGTTATCTTAACTATAATAAACTATATTAATACAAAATAATATTATGCCAAAGTAAAACTACAGTATAATCATGATATATATCTATAATTTATATAAGATAATTACAAATTTCAAAGCAATCCATAGTTTTTTAAAACTATCGTATACTCCCGTATATGAGGTTTTATTGACTTATATTACCTCTATTATATTAGTTGTAACTACATACCGATTATAGCTATATATATATATATTATTTATTATATATTAATATATAATATTCTATATAAAACTTGTCTCTTATTAATATATAATAATAGATTCAGAATAGTTACGAAGTATATAGTGCTACTACTATATATTTACCCTATATCTGCTATCTATACATTATATCATTATATACTAAATATATATATTATATATATATATATTACTGCGTGTATGGGCGTGTGTAAGTGCGTGCAGAAGTGACGTAGATTCTGAATAATTAAAATGGTAATTTATTATGCGTTTGCTCACTCACCAGCTATTATTATTATTATTATTATTATTATTATTATTATTATTATTATTATTATTATTATTATTATTATTATTATTATTATTATTATTATTATTATTATTATTATTATTATTATTAATTATTTATGATTATTATTATATAATTCATTATTAATTTTATTCTAATATTATTATTATTATTATTATTATTATTATTATTATTCACTATTTTATAAAGATTTACAAAAATATAATTTAAGATTTTATTGTTAATTTAGGTTAAAAATTGTAAAACGTAATATTAACATAAATAAATATCACTGAATTTCTTTGAATTATCTAATAAAATTTTTTAACTACAAACTGAAATTTATTCATACGAAAATTTACCTAATTTTTATTTAATTTGAACGTTTTATTTTAAGATATTTATATACTTTGGTAAATCTGTCTATCTGTCTAGCTATCTATCTATCTATCTATCTATATATCTATCTATCTAAATTTCCAACTGCCTACAAAACGAGCAGGTTATGCTGAATTTAGCATGTAAACTTTTTAATACCTTTTTTGAATATATCAAAAACGCTCATTATTATGGTTTAAGTGATTCGTTAAGAATGGAAATTAGTGACTTACTATGTTATGTGACAACTGCTTTGGAAGTGATCAATAATTACTATTGCTATGACGTGTATTGGACTTTATTGTGCAACTAAGATTAAGGATGCCAAACAGAGTATTTTGAATATATTAGGAGAAGAAATAAAATGGAAAAGAAGAGATAACAGATTGAAAGGTGATATGCAAGACATTTTGGACTTAATTGACACTTCTAAACAAAAGGATAAAGTTTTGATTAAATTTGTTGCAGAGTGGTTCTGATATTATTAGCGGAGAATTAATCAATTTAATGGATGACGTCACAGAGTTAATCGAGGAAATTAACTCCTGGAAAAATCAGAGAATAATAAGGAAAAACCTAGCATCTGAATATGGCTAGTATTAAGAATAAATTATTTGAAATAAAATATTTATTAGACAAAATATCACTTGATATGAGAAAACTTAGTAAGATTAACTCTTAGAGATATTGTGAATACAGAAAATTGTGCTTCGAATGATGAACTTTAAGATCATAATTTAATAATACCATCATTACCTCCTACTTCCTAAATGGATTTATGCATTGAATCTGAAGAGGTTGTTACTATCAGAAAACCATAAATAAATGAAAAATTGGGCAGAAAGTACTTCAAATTCTCATAATAT
The DNA here is from genome assembly GCA_015478945.1 of Trachelipus rathkii. Classification (NCBI taxonomy): domain Eukaryota; kingdom Metazoa; phylum Arthropoda; class Malacostraca; order Isopoda; family Trachelipodidae; genus Trachelipus; species Trachelipus rathkii. Next base: position 24,717 of record JABUQX010076966.1, read on the forward strand.
GAAAAAGAAATTCGTCGCGAGTAAAGAATTTACGGAAACAAGGAAAAATCCTATAAAAGACTTGGAAGCCAAGGTGATGAACGAACGTCAATTAGAAGAAGATTAATATGATAAAGAAAAGATTAAAAGATTAAAGATTAAAGATTAAAAGTTTAGTATTGTGAAGTCTTGATAAAAGAGTAAACAAAAAATTTATGGAACTAAGAATTCTAGACCTGATGATATCTTAAGAAGTGTAAAAAATTATGGAATTTTATATTAGTAGATGTGATATATATATATTAAAAGTGTTCACATAGAAGAATTTATCAAAGAAAATTTGGATCTGGATTGGCTAAGCGTTGAAGAATTGAAATGAAGGAATCCATATTCTAAATCCTTTAACATTGCAATTAAAACAGGGTTTAAGGAAAACCTTTTGAAGGTTTACTAACAGAAATAATGACAACAACAAATAATTTATTTCAAATTTTAAATATGGTTACATTCAACTGTAACTCTTTTAAGAATAATTTGGAAATTGTAAAAGAACTTATGCTAAATCCCGATACAATATTACTAATGGAAAAAGATATTTACTTAGTAATTAACTTATCAAAGGAATGGGATAATGTAACTTTTGTTCAAAAAGAAATAATAAATGTAAATCATGAGGGTAGATTTAAAAAAGGATATGTACAAATTATGGAAACTACCTTTGTCATAAAATATTGAACCAGTGTTTTATAATGATTCTATAATTGGTTTCTTTTAAATATGAATTTTCACAAAATTATGATCTTAAATGTATATCTTCCCTTTTTTTTAAGAGAGATAGATAATGAGACAATTATGGAGTATATTAATTCGTTTGCTGAAATAGAGGCGGTGATACAAAGCATTAATCATAACTCTCTAATTATAATGAGAGATTTTAACTCTGATTTCGATGATACGACTTTTGGTAAGTTAATAAGAGAATTAATTGAAAGATATTATTTGATTATTATAGCAGATAAAAATTAACCGAAAGACTCGTTTACCTATCTTTCTCCTGCTTGTAATACGATATCATGGCTTGATCGTATGATTTTTCAAGAAGTTTAAAAGAAATCTTTACTAATGTTAAGTTATTTTATAATCTATGTTTATAATTCAGGGATGGCAATTTTGGTGATTTTTTTGATTTTTTAAAAATCAATTTGTGATTTTTTTAAAAAAAATCTCTACAACAACAGAAATCCGCTGATTGATAAAGTTTTCGTTTTTTTGAATTATTTTTTGTTTTTCCTCTTCATTAATTGATGGGTGAAGATATTGATACGACGTTAGCGCAGTTACATAAATATCATAATACTCCCGCCTTTCACCATTACGGCGAATCTCTGAAAAAATAATAAAAAAGCTAAAAAAAATAAAGATAAAAATCACAAATTGATTTTTTTAAAAAAAATAAAAAAAATCACCAAAATTGCCATCCCTGGGTCACTTTATGTGATCACTTTCTTTTGTCATGTAGTTTTGAAGCGAGTATTAAACTTAAGATTAAAGAAATGAACGAATATGCTACTGATATAGACTGTTTGTTTGACTCAAACCTCATTCCGAAGTATTATGAACTAGCTGAGGTTTCCTATTGTAAACTCTCATAAAAACATAACTGCAAAGACAAGAAAGACTTAAAGTTAATACATGTTTTTGTATAAAAATGTATAAGATTCTACAAATAGCAAGTAAAACTTTTTCTGTCTGTTTTAAAATTAAAATATGTATACAATTAATGTACCCTCGGGTGTGAGTGCCGAATGAAATGTACTAGATGACACACTACACAATAAAGAATACGAACTGAACTTATAAGAATTGTACAAAGAATGGACAAATATTACCCGGTAAGAAAAAAGAAACGAACTTATAAGATCTAAAGAATGAAAAATAAACAAGAGAAGATAAAAGAAAGAAGATTTAAAGAAGATCTAAGTAAACTGCATAAAGAAGCGAACTTAATATTTAAAGAATGGTAAATAAATGGGAAGAAACGAAACAGTAAGAAGTTAATAATATGTGTAAAACAAGAGCTAAATTTTTTGCACTAACAAAAATTTTTGAACTAATGAGAATACAATCAGAAATGAAAATATATTAATAATTTCAATAATAAAAATAAGAAAGTTTTGAAATTTAATTATTAGAGAAAACAAGTCAAAATAGTTGTATTAAAAATAGATGGAGAAACATATGAAAAAGAAATATCGTTAAAATTCTCAGGTAAATTTAAGAAAGTTCTTGATGATGATTTTGTAGATCAAATATTAGTATCTTATATAAAAATGTTTCTTGGACAGAATCATTTTAAAATGTTAATAAATTCTTCAAAAATTAGAGAATTAATTAATAAAATTAACTAATTTAGGTCCAAGATGGAATACATCTTTATAGTTTAAAAGTTTTGAAAAATAAATTTAGATAAATATTTTAGCTAAGAATTTGATGAAAGCATGTATGATGAATAATTATATCCCCCTAAAATTGATTAGAGGGGTTATAACGATAACGAAAGATAAATATGGAAATTGGACAGACTTAAACAACTATAGATCCATCATGATGTCTTCAGTTTTCTTAAAGCTGCTTGAGTATGTAGTTTTGAATCCTTTGCCAAAGATCATATATGTCTGGACGACAGACAACATGAATTTAGTCAAAGTGTTTAAAAAAGGAATAATTGCAGATTACATTAATACGACAATCGCATATTTGGATTTTATCAAAAACATTTGATAAAACGACAAATAAAGTAAATTATTATTATTAATATCTTATTTAAGAAGTAGGTTCAACGCGTGCATGTGTTAGAATTTAAGATAGTATATCAAATGAATGGAATATAAAAATTGGTGTGAGACAGGGTGAAATTTTGTCACCGTTGTTGTTTAATATTTAGATTAACGATCTTATAAAAGAGAATAGTGAAGAAGCAAAATAGGCACTAAAGTAGGAAGGTTTTGTCGAATATAATCATGTATACGGGGATGACCCTAGTGTCTTGTTAGCTCTCTCGGTAGATGGTCTTCAAAAACTAATAGATATTGCAGAAAAATTTCGGATCGGTGTCTAAGTATTAATTACAATAAAAGTGCAGTTATTAATTTTGTAAAAGAACTAAGAAAAATAAGGAAGATTTAATAAAATTAAAAATATCTATAGCATTTTTGAAATTAGATTAAATTAGATTAAAATTAATTAGATTAAATTTATTAAAATTAATTGAAAAAAAGCATAAAATTCTATTAATTTGAGCTTACATATCTTGGTTTAGATTTAAATGAAATCTTAGAGGAGGAAGGGCCAGACATGAAAAGAGCTAGAGGAAAATTCTTGGGATTCTTTAACGTTTCATTGAGAAGGTTTTGTTCGATAAATGAAGATATATTATTGTATTTAGTAAGATCATATTGTATGCCTTTTACGGCGAAAACTTCTAGATAATACGTTGAATAGTAGCCAAATATGCAACCAATTTGAAGTATCATTTCATAATGCATTATGCATTAGGTCATTTGAAAATCGTTTAACAAATTGAATTATCACGTAGTGTAAAATTAACTTGAAAATATGTTGATGTTTAATCATTTCTTAAAACTATCATAAGTTATGCAATGTCTTTAGGTTATTTTACAAATCATGTTATTTTATTGAAAAATAATATATATTTTACTTTTTAAGACCGGTATTTTAGTAAAGGATATTTAAGAAAATGTACTGAATAACTTGATAACCTAAGAAGATAGAGCGTGACAAAATTAATAATGTAGATCATATGTATTTCAAGATTTTAATTATTTTATTTTTATATTATTTTTTAATGTACTATGTTTACGAAATAAAGAAATAAAGACTAAAACTATCTATCTATCTATCTATCTATCTATCTATCTATCTATCTATCTATCTATCTATTATTATTATTATTATTATTATTATTATTATTATTATTATTATTATTATTATTATTATTATTATTATTATTATTATTATTATTATTATTATTATTATTATTATTAGTAGTAGTAGTAGTAGTATTAGTAGTAGTTTATATTATAATTATAATCTTCTTCTTCTTCTTCTTCTTCTTCTTCTTCTTCTTCTTCTTCTTCTTCTTCTTCTTCTTCTTCTTCTTCTTCTTCTTCTTATTATTATTATTATTATTATTATTATTATTATTATTATTATTATTATTATTATTATTATTATTATTATTATTATTATTATTATTATTATTATTATTATTAATAGATGAGTTTAGCTCAATCTAGAAAAATCAATATTTTTAAGAAGCATTTAATGTTTTATTATGGTTCCAACAAGGGTTGCCACATGGTGTTGCCACAATAGCGATAGATTTATAAGGAACGTTAATCACTGCTTTCATATATTATTTCCTTTTACTTTCGAAAAATAAGTGTGGTAATGATAAATTTTGTTAAGTAAACACAGATTTTCTGTGTATACTTAACAAAACTTATTATTATCATAACCTAAACTTAATGGGTTCTAAACCGAATTTAAACATAAAAGAAAAATTTGGTAGAGGGAATATATCTATGTATGAAAGAGATTTGGCAGTGGTTTTTTAGTTCTCTTGCATGAGGACGAAAGATATTTAAAAAAAACGATTATCTGAAAAAAATATCGATATTTCAGCAGATTGAGCTCTAAACTTTGCAATTATATTATTATTATTATTATTATTATTATATATTATTATTATTATTATTATTATTATTATTATTATTATTATTATTATTATTATATACAAAAAAAGTTTTAAACTGAATATCACTTTATTTTTAGTATAAAAAAAAAAATCCCAATTTTTAGAAATCATTAAAAAAATTTACTGCGAAAATACTTCTGATATTTTATTTGAAAATTTGTTTTTATATCACCATAAAAAATATATTAATAAAATTGGAATTCCTTAAATGATTTATTATTTTGTACTCTTATTATTATCTCTCATAATATATTTACTAATTATTTTTATTATCCATATTTATTATATTATTATTATTATTATTATTATTATTATTATTATTATTATTATTATTATTATTATTATTATTATTATTATTATTAGTAGTAGTAGTAGTAGTAGTAGTAGTAGTAGTAGTAGTAGTAGTAGTAGTAGTAGTAGTAGAATTTATATTACCAGTAATATTTAATTTTATTTTTTATTTATTTTTTATTAACGAGGTAAAAAATTTCCTTTCAGAAATATGAAACTGAGAATAAATTTTTTTTTATCCTTTTTTTTTTATTACTCCCAATATAGTCATATTGTTAAGGAAATAATTCAAAAATAAATCTCTTATTTTTTATTATTGAAACCAAAATAAGTTGGAAAAGATCTCATTAAATTATTTTACGACAAATTTGACATTTAAGAGAGAGAGAGAGAGAGAAGAGAGAGAGAGAGAGAGAGAGAGAGAGAGAGAGAGAGAGAATGAAAACAAGAAAAAATGAGAGAGAGAGAGAGAGAGAGAGAGAGAGAGAGAGAGAGAGAGAGAGAGAGAGAGAGAGAGAGAGGACTTCTTCTTTTAACCTCGGAATAAAAGCGAGCCTAATATTATTCTTTAAAACCATCCTTTGAGTCCGCCTCGAAAAGCAAGTGGGAAAAGTCGGCCACACTCCCGTAAAGCATTCGGGAATAGGTTTGTAGGACCAATGAGCGCTTTTCCTCCCCTTTTCTTCTATTCTCCTCTGAGGGGAGACTTAAGAGGGTGGGGGAAGCGACTAAAATTTCGTCTAGGGGAGGTGAGGGGGGAGAACAGCGATGTTTTATATAAATTGTGGCAGTAAGTATGGGTTGTTATGCAATTCCAAGTGATGTAATGCCTATTTAGTTGGCTCGTCTACGAGTATATATATATATGCTGTAGCCATGGCCTTAGCAGCAGCATATAACAACTCTTGTGCTGTATAGCCAGCCTTGCTAGCCCAGCCAGCCAGCCTTATGTAACAGCCTTTCAGTATATCACAGTAGCCTTGTATATAGCATATGCTATATATAGCTATGCTGCCAACAATAACATAATATAGCCAGCCTTAGCCAGCAGCAGTAACCAGCACCAACCTTGCCTTCTGCTGTGCTGCTGCAGCCCAGCCAGCAGCAACAGCAGCCTTACCCATGATCTACCGAGTAGTAACCAGCAACAATATGCTAACATATATGTATATGCTGCTGCTGCTATGCTGCTCTTCTTTCTTCTTTGCTATTCTAGTAATATTAATAATATATATAACTTATATATATATATATATATATATATATATATATGAAAGCCAGACTTCAGAAAGCAACATGCATGTATCTAAAAACTATAATGACTACCGGACAAATAAACAACATTTTGAATTCAGCCGAGCAATTCATGGGTGAGCAAAAAATGTATTTATTCTAATATTTATGTAATAACACCTTAATTAAATATTAGTATCATCTTAGACTTGGCAGCGTACTGAGTAAGCTTCCGTTTCTGCAGTAGAAGGAGCGCAGGAGTTGCCAAAAATTGTTTTTTGTCGTCCCCGGTAGATAGAAACCATGGTTCGTTCCATCTTTGTAGTTTACACTGACGTATCGTTTAGTTAAAAAAAATATCAACTTTTTGCAAAACAGCTCCTTCCGTCCTTCGTACTTCTCAAAAACTTGATAATTAATAATTATCATACAGTTTTCTAACAACATTTTGAAGAATTTAAAAATTTTTAAAAAAGCCACGTTATTTTTATTTTATTTTTAATTTCATCCATAAAAATGTCTCCTGATTACAAAAATGTTATTTATTTTCATGCAGCTGTTCTAGTTTTTAAGTTACTGTTGCTTTCTGGAGGCTGATATATATATATATATATATATATATATATATATATATATATATATATATATATATATATATATATATATATATATATGCTTTCTATATATATGCACCTTATATACTGTATATGCTATATATATACTGCTATAATATGTAACCAACAACAGCAATAACCAGCAACCATATATACCAACTATATATATATATAACAATATATATATATATATACTATAACTATACTACTATATACTGCTGCTGCTGTAATATATATATATATATA
>JABUQX010076967.1:10000-30000 GCA_015478945.1 Trachelipus rathkii
TATATATACTATATCATACGTGTATACCTACATACGCCGAAGCGCGATAGCATCGTGTCGAGATAAATACTAGCGATTACTACGCTGTCCCACGCTCTACGCCGCATCCCTCATACTAACAAAACGCTTCAATATACTAACAATATATACTACTAGTATATATATTATATATGATATATATATAGACGTATATATTGATTTATAATATACTATATATATTATATACACGGAACTGATTACGAGTGAGGTCGACAGTTCATGCCGCCTCTCTGTATATATCTCGCATCCTCCGCCGCTGACTCCTGACCAGACTCTGTAGCGTGCCACCACCTTCCACCGTCCCCTCCTATGTAGAAATCCATTTCTGAAGACTACTCGTCGATCTATCGGCTCACTCGACGGCACCTTCTCGGATACGTCGCCGCCGCGGGTTACCCTCTAGTTATCTCCTACCACTCACTTTCTGACTAAGCAGCTACTGATCTAGCCGAATCTAACCCTCTCGTCATAGCTCACGTGATGGATTACTCATAGTTATTCGTCGTTCGACTCTCACACGCGCACCAACCTCCGAGTGTCGATGCCTCGATATCTTTGCCCCGACCTCTCAAACGACTCCACCAGAACTCACGCCAGCAACTATTATCTCGTCAAGGTATTACTTACTTAGCGTACTATACTAACCGAGCATAAGCAATATTCATGCCGTCTCTCATACAGGGCGCCGTATACTTTACTACCCGGACGAATAATCGTTAATCCGTCAACGACTTTGCCATCCTCTGACCACATTACTTAATATTCATAGTATACAAGACAATAAATCCCAAACAAGTCCGGAAACTACCATTATCTATAATGAATTTATACTTACGTATACCGCTATTTATTTGTAGGAAAGGTCTTGTGTGTCCAAACGCTAATCAGCTCATGACTTCTCACCAATAGCTAATAACCTTTAATCTTCTTACATGTATCACATTCTCACCATTTATGAAGGTTCAATATTTACTTCTTACATGCAGGTCACCTCCCCTGCCGTAAAATCACACATTAATCGTTTTCTTTCGTAAACGAACAATTACATCTTAGAACAATAGTCTGTCGGACTCGTTTATTATCATATAGAATAACCAGTGGTGATATTAAAAGCCATCCTACTCAGGGTCTCTGCTCTTAACGTCTTGATGTATACCTGACAAGATCAATCTCACAACGTCTTCGACTGACCACACTTCTAGTGTCATCGTTCATCGTTCAATAACTGCCGTATTCTTAATACTCACACCTACTTCTCATCTAATATGATCGCTCAATACGAATGAAGCTTGCCACTTTATCGAAAGTAACACAGAAAGTTATATTAAACTTATATCACTTCCCAATAAGTCATCTAACTCGCGATCTTACAAAGCTCAGTACGGACAACGATACGCGATACAAATGAACTTTCAAAGCCCCGACAATCATCATCTGCACAAGCCACACATTCACGTACATACAGTAATTTACGGAACGAGAACGAAAGCGTTTCTAATTTTTCGATTATAGGTAGGAACAGACGTAACCGGCTCCTTTATAAAAGTGGATGTAAAAAAATGACGTCACTTCGTCAGCCCGGTGCAAAGATTTCTTACTTCTAAAGATCAGACCAGTAGGAGCGAGAATTTCGTAATGAATTCATTGATTATTTATAGCTATTATTACTGTGGTTTTTTTTTCTTAATTTATTGTTGTCAAATTTAACTTTTATTTTTAACTTTTATATTAGAAATTTTAATTAAATTAGTATATTTTTACATTTAATTTCCAATTGTTTGGCTGTTCTGAGTCAAATATGTGGTTAGAGCTAGCGCTACCCGGAATACCCTATATATACGCCCCTGGTATATATTATATATATATATATACTATATATATATTATATATATATATATATATATATATATATATATAATATATACACTCGCCGCTAACGCTATTCTAACGCCACTTATAACGCTACACGTGTATTAAGTATTATGCGCAGTCTGGTTTAGATAAGTCCAAGCGCAGATTTCGACACATTCAATTAATCTCATTAACTCTTGCACAACAACACACCTGGTTCATCTTGAACTACAAAATCGAGTACTTACCCCATATTTATTTGAACACAGCAGAGTCTAAACGGTTTGATGTTAATCTCCGAAACTATCTCTTGATAGTCTCATAAAGGTTATTTCTATAGATGACTTATAACAAGGTATGGGAAACGATGGAGTGAAGAGAGACAGAGAGAGAGCGAAGTGGATCGAGACAGAGGTGTACTACGCTATTGTTATCAGCAAGAGACAATGAGCATCTACCGGACGATGAGACCCGATATGACTGACCTCCCGCAAAGTCCGAACCCACTGATCAGCGGCGACTGAACGATCGATCGCCCTGAGAGGAAGAGCGAGCAGTAAGCTTTAGGTTTTCTAAAAAAATCATCACCTCATTATTACTGTCTCCAACTTGACAGTCACTTAGAGTAATTTTCGAACACTAATTATCTACTTACACACTTCTACTCACTCCCAATTGCCCTCTGCATCCCCACTCATCAGGCACACTGTCTTTGCTGACCATTTGACGACCCTGTCGGCACATCCTGCTTCAATAACTAACGTTCAGTTAAATGAATGACAGTCCGATCAGTCGCAACTAATTTCTTCATTTAGCTGACCAGTCTAGAAACTAATTCGATTATTTTACGTGTTGTGAAACCATCAAAATCAATGCTCTATCCTAGTGTCTCTCTATAGGAATTAAAGAAGAAACACGATTTAAGACGTTTTTTCGCGTGATGGTTCCTCCTCCTATTTTCAAGATTCCATTCCTTGAACAGCGGTGAATGGACCGACCGCGGGCTACACCTTATCCATCAAATTATACAATATTTTTAGCACCATCAGCACTTGCTAATCCCAGTTACTAAACCATCCATCTTAATAGCCTAAACAAATTCCCTGCTACTAGTAGGTCACTATCTGACTGCCTAGGTTCACTACTTCTATCCCACGCTACCAGCCTGGGATCAGGTTGACATACACATAACGAAATTTTCTCTCCTTTTGCATGCTAATCGCCATTGATCCGCCTGGCATCAAAAGATCCAATGGCTATTGTACATGGATAGACCGTCGAGATCTTAAGAATTTCGCAATTTTTGTATTGCTCACTGCCTCAGCTGCTACTGATTTCTAACTCATATCTCTTCATCGTATTACTACCGTAGCCTTCCAGACACTCCTTACTGACCGGCGATGACCATGCCTCCAAAAACTCCTCAGCTGTACACCTTGACTCTAGATCCGGCTATATGCTTATCCTCACTTGTTCCATAGAGCACCAATCTCCAACCTTATATTCGCGACATGGCTTCTCCGCCTGAGACCTTCGATGCTACCTAGACGCCACACTTTTACTTCGAGAAGACGTTCGCATCTGTCAGCACTTAAATGTAAAGACTGCAATCACTACGAAGCAAATTATGCTGAGAACTTTATATGTAAATTCAACAGCGGCAAGTTAACGTAAATTTGCATAATATCTTGGATATAAGATGATAATTACAATAACTCTCACTTCAGGATCCGCCAGAATAATAAAATGATCTGATATCGGTTTAAATTGGCTAAAAAACTAATACTCGGCAACATCGATTTTATACTGTTCCCAGAGTCCATATTTCTCTTGCTCCAGATTGAAATGATTATACTCTTGACCAAAATCTTAAGACCTTATTTACATAAACGATAATCGACTATATTGTTGCAGACCCTCCTTCTCAACCTTTATATAATGGAATACCACACTTTCTCCCATCTTTAATATAGACTGTAGCTAATTTTCTGTTGCATGTAACAGAATACAACCCAATATCGCTCAGGAAATGTCAGAGTCAGCTTATTAGAAGCTATCCCACGCCCTGCGCCCCACACCATGCAAGGTTCCTCCAATTACTTTAAAAACACCTTTAACATCCTCTCAGATCAACCTACCATTCTATCAAAACGCCTATAAACTTTTTAATAACAATCTAGTCATAACAAGTCATCTCTGTACCTGCGATCCGCGAACACGCACCACCACGCACACCGACGGACACAAGCGAACTACACACGCTATTATACATCCGCACGGCGTTCACTATTACAAGCTCAGATGTAACCTAACTAGCTGCGCACTTATCCTAGAGAACTATGCAATACCTACATCACCCGTTCCATTATCTATACCTATCTATACATACTGTTAGCGGCCTATCTATGACTATAAGTATCACTAGTCATACGTACTATATATTAGCCCTTATATTCATATCAGTCATATCTCATAGTCCCTGAGTTATCTATTATGAGTATATATAGTACCTCTACCGACCTAGCCATCACATACTCACTACCCTAACTAACTACTGATCTATAGTACTTGTCCCACATATATAACTAATATATAGACGTATTATATTACTACACTATTCCAGTACTCATCCTTATATCACTATCATAACTCACCTGCCCCTACCAAGAATACCTTACGTGATGATATGAACTAAATATAGTATTTACCTATACTCTATAATATGTACACTCATACTGTCAAATCAATGTGACTAATAACAGCTAACTGTAAACTAACTACCTATCTTATATATATATCACTATCAGCGCTACACCCCGAATTATATATACATATATATAGTGTATAATTGATATATATATTATATCAGATCGTATTCCTCGCTCGTGTGTATGGTGGTGAAGTGGCATGAACTGTCGTCGTAATTCTACGTACATCGCTTTGCCATCCCCTTCATGTCGGGAATGCTGTGTGTATACCAAGTAGGACCTGGAACGACTCGGGAGCCCCGTGCGATCAGTCCCCCAAGCAAGTCTAACACGCATGACATGTTCGCATGTTATTCTAACATATTAGGCTAAAATTTACAGCAAGGTCTGCCGTCCGGACGAACGATGCGTCATTGAAGTTCATCAGTTTTTGCATCAAAACACACATTGCGCCGCCAGTGTATCATCCCACTATTATTACCTGAGCGAACTGATCTAACCTGACACTGTCGGCACGCAACCGGCTGCGCTAGCGTCCTGTAGGCAGATCGAATTTCTCCCTTACGCCGACCTGGCCTCCATATTCCCTGAGATACAGTATCACGGGAAGTCATAACAACCAGAAATAGGCGATCGCCTTTGTCAGACTCAGCGATGTCACTAGAGCAGCACACCTTCCGAGCCCCCCACTCACGTCAAGCCGTACCGTAGACCAGTTGCGTGCGTCCTTCGGTCATTCGGGCCTGTACTTGATAACCGGTGTACCATCACTCTCCCTTCCATGGCTCCGTTCTTGTTTCAGCATATAAACATGATGGATTATCGAGCTCTTTTACCCCTCATACCCTCTAGTATTATCACGACTACTAGCCCGGCTGAGACACCGGATGTGATTAACTCTGGTCAAAGCCAATTAGCCCTAATAATATATACTTCAATCTATACGTACCTCCTCCCGCATTACTCACACCAGCGAATACTCATGAGCTTACCGTTAACCTACCTACAATCTTATGCCTGGCAACAGTTACATGACGCATGACTCTTCATACATCAACAACGTACCTTTCGTAAACGCAAGCGTACCTAGCTACATTAACTCGCATATGCTATCGCTACATTATACTCACCTCCTTTACAACTCGCCGGTATTATTACTCTATACATATCATTATCAGATTCGACTAAACGGACATAGCATGCTGCCTAATACCTGTTCTACCGCTTCCAATTCGCCAGCATGCCGCACCCCTAATCACCACCGACCCTTGTTGTTATAGCACTCGATGGTAGATCTATGTTAAATCGAAACCCGCTATAGACGTTGAGATTTTCCGCTATGAGCTGGGATTGGAACCTGGCTTCTGACAGCAATCATACCTGCGTAATTTTTCGACTGACTACGCCGAACATTGGACTCCTAAACTGCACAGAAGGTCGACTTCTTCCTAGTGGTAAGTCCATACGTCGTAGGTGCGGATAAGTTCGGTGATCACCAACCACGTTACCAGCCGGTGCACCTCTGTCTGAAGCCCTCATGCGTTCAAATCCCAGCTCAGAAGGGCAACTCATTACTTTAAGGGCGTCCTTTATTATCGTTTTATCCGACTTAAACGTATATGCTTGATACATATACATATTATACTAACTAATAGTCAGTATACCTATACTTACATACTCTAAATATACTAGTCTAGGTCATACTTAATATATTGCGTACCTACTTACTACTGTACTATATAGCCTTCCAGTTAAACCATCTAGCCGTCACTGACTAAAGTATAGCCTCGCAGCAGAGATGAGAGAGAACGGACTAAAGCACAAACCCGCGCCTTGTACCACCAGATGACCGAGAGAGAGAGAGAGGAAGCGAATTTCAGACAGAGAATGCAAGAGAAATGAGGTGGATAGAAGGAGCGAAAGTGAAAAACTGCCATAAAGTAAGCTCTAATGAATGCGTTCCCAAAAAGAAGATTCCAGAATTCTCAAATTTACAAAATTTTAGCTTAAAACTCTGAGCGGAAACCCTTTTAATAACAACATAGTTCGTCATCAGACAGATGTGATGAAAGACTGCTTCCGGGACTTTGGTCCACGGAAATGTGCTCAGTAAGACCGCGTGACATGAAAACTCTTACATAATCCAAGCTTCTCGCACAGCGTTCTTGAATTAGCTGCCTAAGCTACAACCACACCATAGCTCCTGCTCATCTGCAAGGACTCGATATGCTCCAGGGCATGTCGCACCAGCTCTGGATATATATCTTGTACAACTGCATCACGTACGACCCTTGCTCGACCAACGTGTCTGAGATCTCCGCCACATCGTCAAGAGCCATTCACACCGGCATCAACTGAAGCTCAACCAGCAACATACCCCCACGTCTATCATCCCCCGCTATTTTATATACCTTACATATACACATATATATTATCCAGTATAATTACCAATAATCTATTCTATATACTATATATATATATATAATAGCTACTATTAGCCCTACGCTCACTACCGACTAAGGCACCTACTCTTTTATCAGTCCCTAATGCATACTACTGTGACTCCCGGTTATATAATGACTATATACGTAAAGCCTATAGTACTACTATACCTTAGGTATTGAAGCTATATCACTAGCGGTCTACGTAGCTAATAGTTACTGCACCCTTGCGGTATTATATATATATATCCCGTATATTATAATTTAAAATATATAACCTTTATAACTCGGGTGCTGTATTATATAGCTGTCTTCAGTCTACTAACTTAATAGTCATAATCTTGCTAAGTATATCCTATATACTAACCCAACCATATTATAATATATCACTGATAGCTTAACGCAATACGCGTTACACTTACGCTAACATACATTTATGCTTTCCGCTACCTAGACGAACTGCCCAGTCATCTGAGTCATGTCACCTAGCATCCTATACATATAATATATATCCATAAGCCTAATATAGTTTTATCGCTATTCATGGTATAAAGCTATAGTATAATACTAATAACAAAAAATAGATCATTTGAATACCTTGACTAGCAAGATCATCTTTAGTATATAGATCGAATTTTTCATCCTCTCTCTACCTCTCTACTCCCTCATTCCTCTCCGTCTTCATGCTTCTCTCTCGTTTATCGTATACCTATGATTCATATTCTCATGCTATTCTGACCTCTATCATACTCTTCCCTCTCTCGATCCCACTCCCCTCATTCCTCATTCATATTCTTATCCATTATCGTATTAAAATATTGTTACTAGACTCGAGTTCCGATCTTCTACCATTGGGTCACTTGTTCTTTTATATGAAATCGGAAACTGCAGCCAAATTAGATGACCACGATCATTACAATAGACTCTCAAATTTGAAAGGCTTAGATTCTTTATACCATTAATATGCGCCTAGTGTATGATTTTTAGGACTATAATTTATTGAACTACACTTGTTTAAAGTAAAAATCTATCATATATATATATACTTACCCTCATAAGCCTATACTTACTCTAGTTACCCCCTGTACCGTCTAGTATTCAGTAATAAAACGCGTCAACACATACATAAGGTACACCTATTATTGCCTAAGTAGTATATGGAACAAGTAAACGCCAAATACTAAACTATATATGGGATACCCCAATATATACCCATATAAATATAATATATCATATCTATGAATATGGTAGTATAATTATGTACATACGCGCTATGGTCTATATATTTATATTAATAATTATTTAGAAGAAAGTATGGTAAGTACCTTTCAATATATACCAATATATAATATAACCATCATAACGTCGAGCGCTGCCACGCCATACGATGCAATGGTATACCAAATACTATTATAATCATAATGTTATATATACTATTATATATATATACAATAAAATATATCAATATATGGACTCTCTGCTGTAAGGAAAGCACTTTTATGAGCCTGCTTGGCATAATAAGCAATGAGGAAGCAGGGATAATTATTTCTTGAAAACTAAATGTCGTCTCCATCCATATTACATGTTTGGTTTAACTTTGTTTTGCCTGATCCGTACAGAGATCTATATTAACACGCTCTTTCTCTTTATCACCACGACGTATCACGAGTATCTTGTAAATTAGCTGCATTGTTAATCTGCTTTATATCTTCAAAGGTCTTCTAGATTCTTACTACACTTATCCTATTTGTCAAATTACTCGGAAGAGTGTTAAGGCTATCCCTCAATTTACCCCGCAAAACACTCAAGAGTTCGCCTCAACATACACAGCGAACACGCCTCACACTCTTTACACACACACACACATACACACACCTACCCCAACAACAACCACAATATAAACTATATAAATTATATAACTCTATATACTATATCATATATATAAATAGTATATATATATACTTTACTAAATAAATAATATATATTATATTTAATATATCATATATTATTGGACACAGGGAACCGATCGCTAGGCCCAGGAGGGCTAGGGTTGATTCTCTTTCTCTTATCCTAGGCAACAACTACCTAGAGAAGTTTCCCCTAATAGAATAGGGCTATGCCTTCAAGTGTGATATTTTTATAATATATTAGTATATATTATATATTATAATATAATCTATACGATCATAATATATATATATATATATATATATATATATATAATATATCATTATCATATATATAATTATATATATATATAATCATGCCAATGTCTAGATAAAGCACGGCAATGTAATTTTGGTTACTTTTTTAGAATTTCTTGTCAGCGCTTTCTGCAGTGACGATTTGTTGACGTTAAGGCCTGAGAATCAGTGTGGGTATTATTCTTGCTTTTGCGTTTCTATTTGATTTTGATAAATTATAATGCTTCTCACTGATTTTTATAGAAAAGAAACATCTTCTCGAAAATATACCAAAGACGGCAGTGATCACCCCCTTAGTACGAATAATAGATTACATATAATAAATAATCAATAATAATAATAATCCAATAATCATAATAATAATAATATAATACATCAATAATAACTATAATATAATAATAATAATAATAATATAATAATAATGTCTTACTAAAGAAGTTACCGCATGATATCTCGAAAACTAAGATCGGTACAAGAAAACTGATCACATATATGGAATCAGCGTATGGCAAAATTTTATTGCGAAAACTGGAAAAAAAAAATTTCACATACATATAGTATTTTTTTTAGTATGCATTCCAGAAAACTAACCGATAGTAGAAGGAAAACTAAAACACGTATATGGAATAGAACGTCATAAGATATTTTTTAGGGGCTCGAGCCGACGCAGGTGGGACAGGACCCGGCCGCGGGAGTAATTTTCGCATCCCGCGTAGGGAGGGCGGAGGACACCACCAGCCGACACCATCCCAAATACAAAGATAGGCGGGGGGTTCCGGTAGACCCTCCCTCGTGGAGGGAATACGTCCATTACCCAGTCGATTCAACCCCAGGATGCCTGAGAGACCCCGACTTCCTTGGCCATGCTATCTTCGACGGCGTGTTACCCCTGGGGCGTATTCTTGTTAGCTTTAAAAAAATAAAAATTCTTTCTTATTCATACATAATTTCTATGCGCTGATTCTAAATATCATCTAGTTATTAGTTATTACCTCCTGTACAAACCAGCCCCGCCTAGTCGGAAGTTTATGCTCGCGATCATAAACAAAATATTTTATTAAAAAACTAAGTAAAAATTTTTGTTTTCTTCATGCAAGTGTTCTTGAGGAGTTGTAGTTATTACGCTGGATTCGCAACAATCGATCGATTAACTTTAAGTTTTTCTCTGTACTCTATCGCTTTCTAGTTACGAGACTTTACATGCGGGACTACTCACTTCTTTAAGTGCTTCTGCCCATAATCAATAATCAATTAACTATAATAATTAATCAATTCTGATATCATAATCAATCATCACCCTCATATTCAATAACTCATCATAATAAATATACACTCCTGAAATCACATAAATAATAATACAAATTAAATAAATCTTCAGCTATATGGCATAGACACAGACAACATTTACACAGCAGCACCCAATAATTTACTTAACCGTCACTAGAAATTAATCTAAGAATTAACGCTGATATTAGGGTAATCTTTAACAAATCGTATTGAATTGATAAGTATCGTTAATTATGGAGTGAGGCTTTTACCATGAATATCTTTAATAATCCCTATTATGAAGAACGAGGACACATCCGACATTGATTAAATAATTATTTCTTACAATACAAACTTTGTTTATATAATATCTCATCTGAAAGAGGTTCCAGCTTAGCAATAATCTTTGAGCCGTTCTTCTCTTTAAATTCATAAAAATTTTAGGATTAAATTCATTTTACACTACTCCTTTTTGATGTGGATGTGTAAATGGTAAAAAATTACTTAAACTTAATTAGTAAATTATTACCTTTAAGTGATAAGTGTGAAGTCGTATATAATGTCAACATTAATTCCTACCAACTTTTGTAATAAAATCATAAAAGATACCACGCAGTATACGTAGTCTATAATCCAGACCCCCGTTATTACCGTAGTTATACTATATCTACATATATATACTTCAGTACTTATGTCTTCCCTCTCATCATTTCACTACAGTAACCCATTATACTAGTACAATTAGTATGATACTCATATTATACTTATAGATATCTATCACTGAGGAACTGGCTAGACAATGCTATTTACTATATAGTTAATACTATCTAGATACGCCATGAGGCACGTGCATACCGTATGCCCACTACTTCTTAATAATACTACTATATCTTATACCTACAGCCGGGTTGCCTACCCTATTCCATGCTTTTAAATATCTACCAATGTCCTTTTAATTAAATTCTTTCCAAATTAGACCTTATTACTTTCCTTACATTTCTTATTACGCTCCTCTACGAACAGTCACGTCGCAGAACTTACTCTCGACATATTAGATCGGAACTTTTCTGTTTCGTCTTCACTTATTTTATTTTTTAGCTTTATAATTAGAACAACATCCATGTACCTACTTTCACATTTTTCGAATCAGTTGCTTAGTTCAATGTATTCCACCGTCACATGCATTACTGCCACCCAATGAACATATGTATTCATTATTTTGAAAGAGCCTCGCTTAGCACATAACATGCGTGGACGCCACAAATAGAAAATTTTAAGACAAAAAAATTCAAAATTATTCTCTTAATTTCTCTTTTATCTATTTTTTTTTTTTTTTTTAACTCAAAATTTAGACTTTCTTAATTCTAATTTGCCAACCTATTAACATTAATCTACACCATAATCTACCTATTGTAATTCATTACAACCCTAAATTTAACTGTAACCTAACCTTGAAGCCTTAACTAACCCTACCCAACCTAAGCCTCAACCTAAACCACTAACACTAACCATAAACCTCTAAACCTAACCTAACCTAACCTAACCTAAACTTAACTCTAAACTTAACTTGCTTAACTTAACGTTAACTTTATATCTTAAGCCTTAACTTAACCATCTGTAAACTTAACCTTATAAACTATAACCTTTAACTTAACTTAACCATAACCTAACCTAACGCTGAACCCTAACCGTAACCTAGACCATAACCTAAGGCCCTGCCTAAACGCCTAACCCTAAGCCTAACCTTAACCTAACCTAACCTAACCCGTCAACCTAATAACCTTAATTTACACTAACACTAAACCAAAACCTAAACCCATAACGTTCAATAATCCCTAGCCTAACTTAATAAATATTAAATTAAAAAATTAATCATTTATGTATGCTCGTGCAAGTAGTTAATGTATAAAGAAACCACTGGTTGACAATAATATATTAATTCCGTCTTTTGATTTTAATGTAATGTAAATTAACATACCGATAAGAAACAATAAATACCTATAATTCAAGAATATTGAAAACACATCTTGAATCTTTTTTAGACGCAGTCACCAATAACAGGTAATAATTTAAATAAAATTTGTTTAAAAAAACTTAAAATATTAAATAAAATGAAAAAGAAAAAGAATTAAAAATTTATCGAGCTTCACCTAATAATACTGTAAATATTGAATAACTGTATTAACATATTAATAGTAGGTAAATTTTACTTTATTCATTATAATATTCTTCACCAAAGGACGTAAGAAAAAATTGACATGACCCCAATTTATACATCCTTAGCACTAACATTTTTGAGACTAATAACGTTTTAAGTTTTGATGACTGGGTGCTTATCTAAGAATTGTACCTTATAGATACTATATATATATATATATAGATATATATATAGTATATAGTATATATATATTATATATTAATATAATATTAATATATATAGATACGTAAGGATATAATTCATGGGTCGCCATATAGGTAAGCCTATATAACATATGTTTGTATCTGCTTATAATAATAATAATATATCTATTATATATATATATACTAATATATATTTATAATATATAATATATATATACTATATCATACTCATATATTATATAATATATTGAGTTATGATGTAGTGTGTGTGTGTAACCGCTTATTTGACTTTATAATAAAATTAAAACGTGTATTAACACCTCAAAAGCTGCTTATTCTATTATATAATTATACTTAGATAATAATATAAATTAAAATTAAAGTCAATCTAATTTTCTCTCACCCAAACTACTTTTAAATCAAACTTTAGATGATATAACAATACAATATTATATATTATATATATATTATATATATATATATTCAATATATATATATATATTATATAATATATAATTATATATATATAATATATTATTATATGTACTATATATATAATATATATATACATATATGTTTAAAAATAGACAAAAGCAATCCCTAGGCAAAGAGAGGAGTACTAACATTTATTCAAGTATAATATTATTAATCATATATAAATTATTTAAGAATTGTTGCAATTTTAGGAAACTTTTTGAAAGTTATTAAATAAGTAGAATATAACTAAATATAGATTGTAGTAGTTATAGTAGCAGTAGAATTATTTGTAGCATTTCTTTTTAAGTTAAAGAGAGTCATTAAGAATAACCGAGGATATTACCAGCCCGGAATTTATTTTTATGTATAAGATTGCCTGTGCTAATCAGATTCCGGCAGTTAAAGAGAACATGTTTCAGTTCCGGTACCATTCCTCTAGCTATCATGAGAGATGATGCGAAAAGTTTTCGCATGAAGCGGCGGATGCTGGGAGAATTTAAGCTGGGGGTTGGAGTAGGTACAATTTTAGATGACCTAAACATAGAGGCAAAAGTTGACATCAATATAATAGGAGGTTGTCCTGTTAAACACAATTTCTATACCTTTGGGGCAGGGTATGCCTTTGGACCTAGCCATGATTGTTGTTCTAATAAATAACCGGTTAATAAAAGTAGTTGGGATGTGTATAACGCTTTATTACACAACTCCAAAATCTAAAGATGGAAAAAATATAAAATACTTTTTTCTCTATGCTCAGCCAATTTATCCAGAGCATTGATAGCTCAATAGATTGCACCTTTTCACATTTTGGATACGCACAGCTGAACACTTCAGACAGATGATTGTCAGTTTTCTTGCATCAACACAACAGGCAGGTATATGCGTTGCTGAATAAGCAATGGCACAAAAATCCATCTTAATATATATAATAATATATATATATACTATCATATATATATTTTTTTATCATATGTATAGTACATATATATATTATTATTAGTATATATATCAGTATAATAATAGTATATAATATTAATATAAAGGATATATAAAAATATAATAATAGTATAGTATATAATTAGGGATGTGCCAATAGTAGTAAGTATTCGGTATCGGCCTATTCGTTAAAATGTCTCGAATATTCGGTGCATTCGTTTTTTGCGATATTATGATTCGGGCCGAGAATATTAGAAGCTTTTTAAACAATAAATTACAGTAACATAAAGGGAATATGGCATTCAATTTAAAAATTGCAATAGTTAGAGAAAACTTAATTATTCCCATAAAAAAATAAAATATAGTCCTAATATCAATGGTAGCCAATATGGCTAAATATTTTCTGTCATTAATCTCAAATCATCTATAAGGGCTTGACATTTTTCATTATTGCTAAAGAGATAGAATTCAATTTAGGATACGGATAATAGACGCAAAATGGTAGCTGGGTAATAAAGAGGTGGCTTGCTATCAATTCATGTTTTATTTATTTTACAACTATCACTAATAGTATCAATATTTATGTAAATCAGAAGTCTTTCGTTACACAAAAGATAATTGTTATTTCCTTTGCAAAAGCATATCCACTCATTTTACCATTCAACACAGAGCTATGTGCAAAGATTGAGGAAACTTAACAAGATCCACTGTAAACAACACCAATAAATTAATTCTTAAGACGTTTATTACACACGCAGAGAACAGAACTTATGATATGCTTAAATAGATTGTTTTGAACCAACAAGTTCCCCTACTTCCATTATACACTTATTCTGAGATGCTAAATAAGAGGAATGTAGACAATGAGATTAAGGTGTCATGGAAAGAAAAATGACATTTACTGAGCCATTTGACAACATCACTAAGACAAGCATTACCACGTGAGTATTAACATTACCCGAATAAACAAACTTACATTTAGCACATATCTTATTTTTAATAACTTTTTATAGTTGACAAATTAAAACAACAGGGTTCTAGTGAATCAACTTAAAACACGAGAAGAGCCTTAACAAATTAGTAGAAAAAGACGAAATTTATATAGATTTTATTTGATATAATCTTTGTGTGTTAGCGTAGTTATCTTAGATACTGTCAGAATAATCAAGCTAATTTTTCTACACATGACAGATGATCATAAAAAAATGAAAGGAGTCGTTGAGGCACTGGAAAAAATGCATGAAATTTTGCCTCCTAGACTCTTTCTGACTGGAACGAAATGAATTTGGCGTAGTGGGGTCAAAAAGTTGAACTGAAGAGAGGTTCCAACATTCCACTTATAATTAAATCATATGTATTATAAGAAATAATGTGGCATAAAAAATATGCCGTCATAACTAAAAGAAAGTTTGAGAGTGTTGATAGATGGAAGTCCCATTCTTCTGACGAATGTGATTATTCTACATAAAAGTAAAAGGCTATATCTGAAAGTAAACGAATACAAATATATATTTGGGGGAGTTCTAAAACATTCTTTTGGGGCGTTATATCCTGTATCTTATTTGGAAAAACATTCTGGAATAAGTATTTAATGAAATTTCAAATAAAACTGCATAAATATTACTCTTTCAGCTCTTCCACAATGCATCGAGTCTTTAAATGCTACTATAGAGCTATCGGAAAGGATATCTTAAAGAAAGCTTACAGTAAAAGGTATTACTGACAGTGAAAAAGAAGAGAGAAAAGCTAAGAAATTTTTTTGCCGTATAGCCTCTTACACAAGAAAAGTTAGTTAGGAATCTTTTAACTACGAAACTTTCATTGTCATATACATATTGGAATATATGAATGAATTTGCTATAGGTAACGAATATTATTTTACTTTGTTGTTTTATTACTTTGTATAATAACACTGGTAACATGAAAATTTCTTTGGACGGTTTTGCAAATTGAATATTGACGTGCTGGCAAAAATTAATGTTTTGCATATCACATCGGCATTTGAGTGAGTATTGTGTGTAACACAGATTTGTAAAATTTTGATGAATCACACCATTGATGTCTGACGCTATACCGGGATTATATAATATATATATAATTATATATATTATATATATATGAATATATATATATATATATATAATTATATATATAATATATATTATAAATTTATATTATATTATATATATATATAATATATATATATAATATATATAATAGTATATGGATATATGAAGGGAAAGAAACAAATCGCAATGATAAGATACATAGATAGATAGATTATGTATATATATACAACTAATGAATAAAGAGTAATATGGGACACAATGATGTAATAAAAGGAATGGGTTTAGTTAGTAAACATACCTACGATGGTAGTAACTTTCCTTTCGTAGACGATCTACTGTGCATAGCGCTGGACTATCCCCCATCAACTCACAAAATCGGCCATCATTTGATAATCCCCACTGTCCCTGGTAACGTCCTTACCATGAACGTTTAGATCTTGATGAAGCGTTCACCCGCTACATTTCATAAATCGCCTAGGTTATCCGGAAATTTTCTTAGTGAGAATGTAAGTAGTGCAACTTTATACTCATTCTACATCCAGGAGAATAATAACGTCTACAGTTTCTGATCTATTTTTATATGTTCTCGGCTTTCCTGTTCCCAGAAAATTATGTGCTAACATCTGAAAAGCATTCAACGCTCTGTGCCTCTAACAACAGTCATTTTTTGTAGAAAGGCAGCATCAGGAGGAAAGTGTCCGTATTTGTGGGCCCATCAAATACTTGCTGTTTTTCTTCTCGTCACTCAGACCAGAAACGTTGAGCATATATGCGGAAGCATTCACCATCATGGTCAGGGCCTTCACAAATTGTTTATTCAAAGTTTTATGTGTAGTAAAGGTAAGATGATGTTTTCTCTCTGTAAACTGAAGTGGTTCCCGGTAAACGGATGTTCCTCTCACTGCGTCCAAGGTTTCCCAATCGTGGCCATTCTCTTTTGGTCAGGGATCCTTTGCGCCCGGCTGTCCCAATAGCTACAGGGAGCAGGTATATTGGTGAAACTGCTTGGCTCGACTGACAAAATGTTTACCAGTTTGGAGGTCGACGCATATTACCATCCATGTACCTGATATGGTAGCCTCTCCAAACTGGTTGATTTTTTTTGATACTCCTTCTCCGTACCGAGTACCCTACTGGAAGCGAAGCATACCTGTTGCCGTTGTGTACAAACACACCTTAAGACTGCTCTTGGAATGTGTCAATATAGTGCCACTGCACTCATAGTATGCTGGGAGTCCCCATAGCGAGTAGTAGGCCATACTTCACTGCAATACACAGGTTACCATCTGACTGGAAGAGCCCCCGCAGCTCTGCTTCTCTGTTACATTAAAATGTTACTCTTGTGCCATGGTCCAGTAGTCTTTTTCATGCAACCTCGGACTTAACAGCTCAGGACAACTTCGGCACATACAACTCTCATACAAGATCGTTCAGTTCACCCTGGGTGAACAATGACGGACCACCCGACTGTATTTCAGATGGATGATAGACATTCATCCAGGTCATTTGGCATCCATAATGTAGACGTACTAAAGTTAACCACATGCTTCCGAATATCGACCGGCAGTAAACTTTTGCTACTATGTTAGATATACGGAAGGTAACGTCTTATACAGCCTACGTAGTGCGCAGATGAATGTTGTCATTCCTAGGGAATATGCAAATATAGATCCATGATGCACGAAAACGGGATGTGATACAGCAATCCGAGAATATATATGGAAATAGCACCTCCGAATTACTATATATGCGCACATTAATCATGACAAGCAAAATTTTTGTGTTTGTTACTTAACACCACCATTTAGCTTTCTTTATTTTTCCCTAATGGATGACCAAACTTTGAAATAACTTATTCGGCCGAATAGCGAAGTGATTATTCGTCCTTTTGTAATCGGTATTTCGGCCGAATACTAAGCCGAATATTCGGATATTACGGATACGGCTTTTTTCACTAATTCGCACATCATAATATATCGGGTATATATATATATATTAAATACACTATATAATATATATTATATATATATTATATATATATAATCTATTATAATATATAGATATATATAAGTAACTTAAAAATAATTTCTATATAATATTATATATATTATTTTCAAAAAATTCCCGCCTTATAATCTATATATATATAGATAGGGATATTTATATATTATATATCGATTTACATAAATATTTACATTATATAATATTTACAGGCTTTTACATAAGGTATTAATATAAATTAGCCATCATCATGAAACTGAAATCAAACTCAAACATTTCTGCATTTGTTTTTTTATTTTTAATGACATCTATATTTAATAGTTTTTTCTTCATCACTTTCTTATCTGTCAATATGTTGTAGATAATGAAATAATAAACAATTCCTAAATAAATATTTTTTTTAATGTATTTTTTAAAAATTATTCATTTTCAAATAATATATAACAAATAAACTTTTAATTAAACTAAAAACTGTTATTAAATATTAATATTTAACCCCATCTTTCCAAAACTAATTTAATATTATATCTTTCTCTGGCTTTCACCTGTGCAAGGTTAATGTTATATGAAATTTTTATTTGTTAGAAAAACACAAGTCTAAGTTATATTTTATTAACATTTTGCCAGAATATTGATATTATTATTATAAATTAGTAAATTATTAAATTAATAACTTGCTCATTATCCTGTAAAACATTGAAAAAAAGAGTCATAATTATCAATTTAATATTCTAATAATAATATTGCATCTTTTACAAATAGGCACTTATATTATGAGTAAAGGACCCTATCTCAACGCAACATTTCACGTTGAACTGCTTAGAAGGATTTTATTTTAATATACTAATATTTATATATTTTAAAATTTATACAACAAAATTTTAATAATTTTTTAAATTTATATAATTTACTAATAATATTTGCACTTTTTTAAACAAATGGGGCCCTTTACATTAGGTGCTGCCTTTGTAATCGTAACATTTTCACGTGAACTTGAAGATGAACAAGATATTAATTTACAGTATATCATTTAACTAAATGAATTCGAATTGTATAACCAATTTTAATAATAATATAAATCATAATATTCAAACGTTTTAACAAAAATAAGGCACTTTATACTATTACGATTTGTATGCACATTTCACGTGAACTTGACCATTAAAAATTTACAATATTATAATTTATAATTTTATGACAGATAATTTTATAATTTTGTATATTAATAAGCATGGTTGTTTTATAACACTATAAAGTTTGCCAGACTTTTATATTATGCTTTCAGTATGTAATCACATTTCATAAAAAAAAAGTGATAATAGTATTGATTTGCATTTTTTTTATCTTTACACATTATTGAAAGAAAGATAGGTATAGAAAACATTAAAACCAAATGTCTTATAGTTTTTTAAACCATATTTCAAAGGCGAAAAAACTAAAATAAAATATTATTAATAAACAAAAAAAAATTGACATTTTTTAATACTCAACGTTGGGGATTGCATGTGGTATTTAAACCATCCCCAAGAAACCGGATTATTACCCCGAAGTGAATCACTTCACATAACTTTAAAATATGCTTAATATTTTAATTTTACATGGAAAATGTTAAATAATAGACTTCCCAATATGATCTGAATCGAAATT
>JABUQX010076967.1:35000-41655 GCA_015478945.1 Trachelipus rathkii
AAGTATTACCAAGACATTTTTTTGCTTGTAGCTCAGTTCAGATATAGTTATATGTCGCAGGTGTTACAATACTTTCAGAGAGTACGTCGAAGAGATAGCAGAAATATTGGGATAGGTGGTATTTGATGTGAGACATAAAAGAAGTTGTGAGTATTTTAAATAAGTTGAAATCTTCTACAAGGTTTTCATTGAACCCATCTGAAAAAATCCCTGTCCAAGATCGGAAATGCGGATAACGTTAATAGTCAACTCTAGATGCATAAGAGGAAGCAGATTTGCATAACAATAGAAATAATGAAGAGGTGATTCATTGATCTATAAGATATGAAAGAGTTTAGAGTAGTCAGCTATAGATAAAGACTCGTTGATTGAAATATAAGAAGAAGTAATATTTGGAGAGTGATGTCAGAACTTGATTAACATCACATACTAACAAGTATAGCCATTCGAATAATCATGGTTTCAAGAAGAAAATTATTTAGTTGAAGATGAAGTGATTTTGAACTTGCTCATTCCTTCATGGTTGATCACGGGCCCCCACCTTTTCAACGTGATTCCGAAGGCGTTCATTATTGGAGCCTAAAGAGGATATACTAACTCTCAATGGTTGTTAGCAAGAAAGCGGCGCTCTCAGTGGACCCCAATTTAATCAGTTCTTCATGAAAGTTCTATTACATGTGAGGCAGGGTTGTTGTAGTCGTGGCAGATAAAAGTGCTATATTTAAGAGCATCACAAGATTGAGGATGCTAGAATTTAACCAGTATCCTATCTTTAGTTCAAAAACATAGTCGTTTAGTCAATTACATAAGCGAGAAGGGAGTGGCGACGGTGAAGTATTATTAATCAAGCAGTTATCTGACGAAAACTACAGCATCAACTAAACATATAGGTATAGAGAAAACCCAAAGGAGTTAGCTAGATCTGTAGAACTTGTGATATGGACACAGGATAGCCATTGCCGGGTCAAAGACTCTTTCCATATTGTCCAGCGATCCAAACTAAGAAGTTCCCATAGTCCCTATGGCAGCGACAGACCGTAGATCAGTGAAGTAAGAACAAGTATTGGATCACCAGTTAACTTAGGGCGACGAGTTAGCCTATTTACTAATGATCTGAAAGAAAGGGATAGAGATTCCAATGATCAGGAAAGTGAGAGTTAAGGAGAGCTTTATTCAGAGATTTTAGACAGAATTAGGTGAGCGATTGGCTAACCATTTTTCCGGATGTGCTTTGAACATGAGCCCTCTCTAGTGCTACTGTTATTGTTAATATAGTATATCTATATGCGTAATGTGGAGGAAAGAGAAGGTAGAGCTGAACACGGCACTATAAAGCAGATCTCTCATGAATCAGATCATCCTCACCCTTCTCTCAATAATAAGGAGCGCGGAATAACTGCTCCACTCTCGGACGAACTTAGTTATGCCTATATCATTGAAGATACATGCGCAGGATCTGATTCGCCACCACTGATCATTGCCAGTATATACGCTGAAGGCTAAGCCAACATATGTAATACACCTGTAGAGAGTGACGATAGCGTTGAGTTAAGTGAATAGATTGTCTCGCTAACTCCGTATACATACTCTCATAAATTGAGTAGCCGATATTATTGAACTTGAGCAAAAGAATGTGCGCTCAATGAGATCAGGCCTGTTTTAGAAGAAGTGGAGTATGTAGTGCAACAGGACCCATCTGGAACGAATAGATAGAAGAAAAGCGCTAATATTTGCACGCAAGATATAGAAATTGTTTTTTGTAGTAGAGGAGCTCACAATATTATTTTATCTACTGAGAACGAGACATAACAAGTATAGGATCAGCGGCATGTCTATGTTTAACTAAAGGGAAGTATAGTGTTCGCAACCTAACATCACTCTGCACCCGATTCCGGTGCCAGATTGAGGACATATAAGTAAGAGTAAGTAGTACAACGATGTTTACTTTTTTACCGCCTCGACATGTCAACATGCCCTCTCTAACTTTTGGTGTCGGTTTCGACGAGCGACTGACCAATGAGATGCATCTCTAGCTAGAGCAACCCAGTTGGATCTGAAATTCCTACACTTGTTATTCTTACGAGAGGAAGTAAACCTCACCTCGAGTGTATTATGCTCTGTGAATATGAAGATGAAATAGAACTGTGCTTCATTTCCTTGCGGGGTGGATCAGGATCACCCGAAGGATACTGTAGCAAGTTCATTCCATCTTCATTCTTCAACTAAATCATTCTTCACGGTACCCTCGTTTTTAGTCCATCTATCTGAATATCTAGACTGCGTCTTGCGAACGTGGCGTGTTCTCTATTCCTGCTCCAGTAGTGGTGTGGCATCGCCCCTCTTGGACAGGCGTTATGGCTCGCTCATATATAAACTCGTACCTCTCTCTCAAGAATCCGTATGCCCTCCTGACACGGTGTGCCGCGATGTGACAAAAAACCGCGCAGTTGTTACGTCAAATCCTCCAACGTCACTACCCGAGCATTTACCTAAACAGGCAGTGGATCGTCTATAGTCTGCTGACTCACGTTGCTCCTGTCCGAACTCGACTACCGTCCCCATCTCGAGGATTCTTGGTTCTCTTTCTGATTAAAATTATTTCTGAAAATAATTTAATCTTCCACATAACTTTAATATCTTCTCAAATTTACCTTTTTACTTTTCTATTCATCGTTCTTGGATGGTCTCTAAGTTTGCTAATAACTACTTTTTCTATAAATAAAGTAGTTGAGCCCTGCTCGATCTTCTTTTCATTTGGAGTTATCTGTGCTGCTTGTAATTAGTAATCTTAATATCTGGTCTGGCAATTATTTAATATTTTCCACAGTGTTTCACAGCTTTCTTCGCTATTTACCCCATTCATCAGCATCTCGCGGTGAGTCGCTCGCTTCAAGTTTTCGGTTAGATACCTACCCAATTTGTTCATATTAAAGTCTTACCCTCAGACCAATTGAATACGTGGTTTGCAAATTAATGACGGTCAGTTGAGTGTCGTTGGTGATGTGCATGCACTAATTGGGAGAAATGGACCTTATTTATAGTGTGACGCTACGAGATTGGTGGGCTACTCCAGTACCCATATTTTACCTTTAATCGACGTAATTAAAGAATTGACGGTGTGTGTCTGTGATAGTATGGACTCATATCTGGAGTGATGCAACGCTGACGACTTCATGATGGCCTGATATGGAAGGTATAGTCAAGCGTGAGGTATTACAATTGTCACCAAAGTCGAGTACTTTTATAAGATACTTTAGAGTCTCACGCAGAGCCAGAGTCTAGTAGAAATGATCCATGGGTATAGGTTCCCTATTCATAACCTACGTCATCGCATCGTAAGCCTAAATACTAAATGATATTTAGCCTTCTTCTCACTACATGCATCCGAAGTCGTCTATATTATAATGTGAGAGGCCACCAACCAGCTCGATGTTTGTCCTACTCGTAATAGCAATCGAGTTCGATGTCGACCACTCCTCCTGAAATAGTCATTATCAGAGAGATAGATATAGTAGGGAGAATATATGCACGATCAGTCTGCTAAGATGTTTTTTGATATAAAGAATTTTTACAACTTGTTCACTCAAATACTAGGAGAGCAAGATTAAAACTCAAATTGGAACGAAACAGTCAAACATAGCGTTAACTTTAATACAGATTTAA
Organism: Trachelipus rathkii; assembly: GCA_015478945.1. Classification (NCBI taxonomy): domain Eukaryota; kingdom Metazoa; phylum Arthropoda; class Malacostraca; order Isopoda; family Trachelipodidae; genus Trachelipus; species Trachelipus rathkii. The sequence goes on from JABUQX010076967.1 coordinate 38,664, forward strand.
TATATATAAGTAATATATAAAAACAGAATATAAATTATTGGTATATTATTTTATAATTTAATCCATTATAAAACTATATTATAATTATATTAGATTATATATATTTATAATTTATAATAATATATATTAATTATACTGTATATAAATTAGGTTATAATATCAATATTATATTTAATTATATTATATTAATTTATTAATATTATTTATTATGAAGTTATAACAAATCTTCGAAAAGTTATTAAAAGCTTTCATAAATAATCAGAACATTTTAATTTTCTAAACAATCTATTTAATTTATATGCAGAAGGTTGTGGCAAATTAATGCTAATTTACTTTTTTATAAATATTCATTTCGCCATAAATGTAATATTATTAATGCTTGAATACAAAACAACGTTAATTTAAATTGTCACCCACCCTATGTTTAGGTAGCTGCTACGATCTACTTATATTTGTTTTTTCTTATTATTCTTTTCTTAAAATTTGATTCTCTGATTCTTTCTCTTCTTCTTATTCTTGCTTTCTGATTCCTTCTTCTTCTTGATATCTTCCTTCTGATTTCTTTCTTTCTCTTCTTCAATATTTCTTCTATCTTCATTTATCTTCTTCTAAGTATTACTTTCTTCTTCTTCTAATATTTCTAAATTGAGGACTTTCAGGTTATAAATTACCAGCATATCGTAATGGATCCTTTCACTAACTTTAATACGGATGTTTTCTACATAATTATTTATAACTTTTTCCATTACTATTTTTATTTCAATTTGATATTTATTCATTTATCGTGCTATAAATTACACTTTATTATTAGAGTATTATTTTATTATTATGAACGATTAATATATATTTATTTTAATTATATATTTTAATTATATATATTAATATTTATATATATATATATATTATATTATATATTATATTTTGATTAATTTATATAAAACCTTTCAGTTATAATTATCTTTTTAATATATTAATATAAGAACCATATTTTAATTAATCTTATTATGTTGCAATATTTTTAATAACAAATATAATGAATTATTATATATTATTATACTTTTAATATTATTATATATATAAATATTATTATATTAAATTAATTATTACTAATGATTTCTTTAAATATAATATACACTTAATAATTAAATATTAAATTTTAATATTATTATATTATTTTAATTAATATAATTAATTTTATTTATCAAATAATTAATTAATATTAATTATAATTATTAAAATATTATTATAATAGAATTTTAAATTAATTCTATTTATTTAATATTATTAAATATTATTAATTTAGAAAATATTTTAATTTAATATTTAAATATTTGTATAATTATTTATTTTAATTATATTATATATTATTATATTACTATTAATACTTATTAATGTATTTTAATAAAATTAACTATTATTATTATAAAAATATAATGTTAAATATAATATATCACCAACAAAATGATCTTATTTTTATCTAATTAAAAGGTATAATAATATAAAGGATCTTAAGAAAAGATTTATGTTTATTAAAATACACTTTTTTTTTTTATATAAATATATCTATTATCTTTCTCTTACTACTCTTTACATTTCACTTATTATATTCTCACTCTTATTCATTTCTCCTCTCTCTTCTACTCTCTTTCATTCTCTATCTTTCTTCATCTCTTAATCTCATTCTCATCCATCTATCTCTCTCTCAATTCATTTCACTTTCTCATCTTCTAGTGTAGAATTGATTAATTAATAGGCAAATTGCAATTATGACTATCTCTGCATCCAATAATCATCATTAATTGTAAGGTTAAAAAAACCTTTAATTACATTATAAGATGAAATTAAATTTGAATGTTTATTTAAAAGATTTAGCAGATCTCACACTCAATTGTTTGAAATGCGAGAAATAATGTAGAAAACAAGTTTCGAGTGAATTTGAAATATGGAAAATAAAGTGTACTTTTCACAAAAGGACCGTTAATTAATATCTATCTGGATACTATAACACACACACACCAACCAAAATCACATATCACAACAATCACAAACTACTCAAACTAATCATCAACTCACAACACACACACACATATAAACTTACTATCAATCACATATCAACTACACACATTTAAATATATTAATTATTTAATTTAAATATTAATTAATTTATTAATATAAGTAATATATGATAAGTAATTAAATTAAACTTATATAATATTAGCACATTGCTGCTAAATATATTTAAGTATTATAATATATATTTATATATTTAATATAATATTTAAATTATATTATATTTAATATTTTAATTATAAATTATATTTATATTAAAAGATTAAATTAAATATTTATAATGTGATAGTTAATTATAAATATTATTGAAATTATATATTAAATTAAATTATTTTGTTATAGATTTAATAGAAAATTGAATGTTGATTTATTAAATATTATAATATTTAATTAATTAATTATTAAAATCTTTATTATAGATATTATTTTTTTCTGAATTACTTACAATATATAATGAATATTTTAATGATTAATTACTATTTATAATTATTATTAATTGCTGAATAAAATTATCATTTTTTAGTATTTATCTGTATTTCTCCACTATTTATCTAGAAAAGAAAAAGACATTCAGTAAAATCTCTCGAATTTATAATGCAAACATACTTGCGTAATTCAAAGGTATTAAAATTTTTATATTCTACCTATTTTCCAAAGAAGAAACTAATTATTTAATTATTTTAAAGTATAAAATATTATTAATAATTATATTTAATTAATATTCTTAATATTTTCAATATTGATGAATAATTATATTTAATATAATAATTTTAATATTATTAAAATTTAATTAAATTATTATTAATTAATTATTAATTATTTATATTAAATATTATAATATAATTTATTATTAAATATTTTATTAATATTTAATTTAATAATATATTAATATTTAATAATATTTTAATTTAATATTATTAAT
>JABUQX010076968.1:0-14769 GCA_015478945.1 Trachelipus rathkii
TCATCGCTGTCAGTAACCTACGTGTTCCAAATTAATCCCACATGAGGGAACATCACTAACAGATGACCTCCCTGCCATGGTCTTTGAGAAAATAAGACAACAGAGAACCATAAATTAGTGCAAACGATATCTTTTTACCAATCACCCAACAAAACGTGTTCCTTTAGAGGTATTAGGAATATTTTTTCTTCTTACCCCTCGAGACTTCCAATAGACCCATGAATATTGCCTATTTCTACTGAATTCTTTTACAAAAAATAACATGCAAGGGAGAACAATTTACCTACATTTACATTTATTCAATTGTTATAATAATATTACATTAACACATTTGAAAACATAAGGAATTTTCAAAACTGTAAGGATTCTCAAAACTCAAAACACCACATTTTAAATTAAGGAAAAATTTCATAACAAAAATAAAACAATTTTTTTTTTACCTTATGTTTTTTTCCTTTTTTTCACACAGGATAAAGACATTATCACAAAAACCCAATCTCGTTATAAACTAACTTTCCTACAATTCCTTTTTCTACAGACCTAGCATAGCGACATAATTTGGACTCTATCTTACAATACCTCCATGTTCTTGTCACCTATGAGTACAGCCAAAATTGTAGCACTAAGTGCTTTATTCTCTGCATCCCTCAAAAAGGAAACTGCAAACTCTATTTCCAAGTATACTGGAAAATGTTTCTTTTAAGTATCTCTCACTACTTTTCTTTCTCTACATTACCACTAGGATTTTAGAGAATCCCACAGTTCTACCTGAATTCACTTCAGATATATAGATCCCATATTATTTCCTTCCCATACTAATCACTCGCCTATCTTCTCCAGAATTTGAAAATTGAAAACCTATACACACGCGTATTGGAGATGCTCATTAGAGCACCATGAGACATTAAATTCCATTTTCTTATCAAGATTCTCGTATTGTTATTATGCTACTCTACTTTCTTTTACATTGTAATGGATCTGCTATGTTATTATTTTTTCTTCGTGCTCCTCAGGATTTAATTCCTGGCATCCTTCTGGTCTAGTACCTTTTAATAATTATCAGTTTTAACACAGGTGAAATACCGTCGTTCAAGAGCTCAACCCTTCCTAAACCTAAAGTCAATTTACATAAATAACTATCTCCACATTAGACACACTTACTGGCGGAATACCACATCTAATACAAAGAATAAGTAATTTCCACTATTTTTTTTTTAGGGGGGGGGGTAACGGAAGAACTCTTTCCCCAGATTTTCATCTGAAAAAAAGTGTTAATATATATCAAAAATAATATTTGGTTTTATATAGCATCTAATTTTTAAGACGCAAGCTTCAAAATTTGAGAGAAAAGTTACATAAATTCTCATTTTATTCTTTTCTTTCTTTTCGTTTTTCCTCCCTCCTTTGTGGACAAGCTGATAATTTACACCCCCATGTTTATTTGTCTACACCCCCCTTAATACCGCAGATAAAAAAATAAGGCGTCATTTAAGTTGCCAACGAGCATTTACTTGGTAAGTTGAAATTCCTTATTAGATCTCGTTATCTCATTGCATCTTATTTAAAAATATACCATTTTTGTTTCCTCACTTGGATTTCTATTTCTTTTTTTTAAATCTTAATTTTAATAAGACAAATAACGACTTTTTTTTCTGATGGATGTTTCTGGAAATTCTTCGACCGCTAACTCCCAGAAAACCCCATCTCTTTCCCTACTCACATCGCGTGACGCTCAATAATAGAATAATTTCTGGGAGATTTTATACTTTTTGCTACTCCTAGACTGGTTGGCCTAGACCTGTTATAAGTTAGGCCATACTCATCCATGCTCGGAAAATTTGGAGCATGAGAATGGTGGTTCTGAGAAAGAAATGCTGTAGGCATAAAATTTACGGTATAATATATTACTAAAGTTTGTGTTTTGTGGCAAAGAAAATCTCTAGAAAATTTAAAACGGGCAAAGTAAATAAATACCCAACAAGTAACCCGGATTTGTGTTGATGAGATCTTAAGAATTTTTTTGATAGACTGGTTTTCCTTGTTTTATTTATTTTTTCATTTATAAAATTTAATTTTTTTTGGTGATCGTTTGATGTTTAGATAAAGAGAGGCGAGTTCTAAATTTATGTTACCAAATTCCTAACCCAATTCTACATGCATTATAAATAAAATATCCTGCAGAAGCCTTTGTATTCAATGTATTTGCCTAATTTTTATCTGGTGTACCTCAAAATAACCATTTTTGAATGTGTTGATTTGTGGAGCGAAATGCTCATTGTCGCTTCAGTCCATTAATAGAAAATTTTTATTCTTATCCATTAGATAAGCTTTTTAAACCAGTGGGAAGCCCAAATTAGAATTTGCTTTAGACACTAAACGATTAACGTCTAAGAGACAATGTCTTATCACAAAGTTTTTAAATTGGCTATTTTAGATTTTTTTTATTAGCGTAGCGTATTTTTAAAAACTTCCTCTCATTCTTAATTTTTAAAACTTATACTTGTCAACCTACTCACTACAGGAAAAATTATTTTCCTCCATTTTTATACTTTGTATTTTTTTTCATACCCCTCCATTTAATTAAAAACCAGTAACTTAAAATTTTAAATCACAAAACTTATAATGTAAGTCCCTTCCTTGTCTTAAAGAAGATGTTATTTGTGTTTTAGTTTTTACCAATAAATAGATTTTTTTTCCTATCTCACTCATCTAAATATTCTTTTCATACAGTCTATTTAGAGGAGAAAATGTTCCCGTCGCACACCTCACATAGATTTTTTTTTCAAAACACTTTGCTATTCATCATGCCTTTCAAATAAAGTTTTAATATTTCTATGTAAGCCCTTCCTCATCCTAAAAGAGACTTTTATTTTTTTTTATATAAAATAATTTTTCTGTAAAACTTTCGTACCCATTTTTAATCTTACTCGAAAGTAGCTGATAATCTGCTGTTGGACAAAATTTATATTTGGTAATTCTAGATCAAGCAATATATTTTCGATAAAATTTTTCTTTATAATTAATCATAATTTAAGCTACATGCCAAGGTTTTTTTTGGTTGTTAAAATGTACAATTTTAAGGAGATTTGGCAAAGAGTTTTGGAAATCATTACTTTAGGTTTAATACCGGCTATAATAATTTTTAATGGTGGAAACTGTAAAATCAATAACAATGAGAGCGAAACGAATAATACAATTTAGAAGGTGAGAATAACATAGTGAGAGAAATATAGAAGCTGATAAGAGATATAAAATTATTGAATAGGCTGCTTACTCCCCACAGGAGCCTGGTCTAATAATTAGTTGAAATAAATTTTTTTTGTGGTCATTTTTGTTTTCGAGACCACAAAATTATTTGTTTTTATTTTTGTTTGGTCGAAGTGTGATGCTCCCAGGAAGACCTGACCTATAGTATATATTACTATAGAGGTATTAATTTTAATAGTTGGTGTTCAGAGCATTGAAAGTTTTTTTTGCATAAATCATTAATGTTATACTTTGATTTGATTTTTGTATGTCGTTTTTTTTACGCACTTTGTTTTGAAAATAAATTTCCTATTTTATGCATATGACCCATATATTTTTTTTTTAACATTTGCCAAATTTTTGATTTCTTTATGTTAATTATTTTATTATATTTTTTAGGCACTTTGTAAACGGGATCACTTTACTGATCCGGTCAGATAGCAAAATAAAAATATCAAGGCATCAAAATATTTTCATTACTCATTCCCGACACTGAAGGAAAAATTTTGTGAATATATATATATACATATATATATAAATATATAGTATATATATATATATATTATATAGTAATATAATATTATGATGTGAGATAATATAGTATAGTAATTGTGATTATATTAATAATTAATTATACATATATTATATAAATAAATTGGTAATATTGAGTAATACTATAGATCAATATTTGTCTGTGACCAGCTAATGATATATCTATAATCTTCAATAAGTTTTACAAATAGGTTTTGAGAGAAATATTCATATTGAGCCGCAAAATAACCTTTTTTACCACAACTCCAACATTGAACAGTGAAACAATGTTATCTGGGTGAAAAATAAAAATTAAATTGTTTTATTGTACGAAGAATATCCTCTTCTATGTTACTATATATGATCAGATTAATATAGAAATGTCTTCCTATTGTTACTTTATCCTGGTTCTTCTTCTTTCCCCTTACATAGTTTGAAGCGTTAAACTTCGTTAACGCGAGTTATCACAGTAAAATAATTCACATACTCTAGAGCTTTATGGTGATCAAACCTATATAAGATAGTACGACGTGCGCTACTACACTATTTACTGGATTATGTAAGTATAGGGTTCATCCATTGTGCTACCAGGTGGGTGATACCATACTAACTACATAATTCATAATATATAATATAATTCAATAAATATTTATAGACATATATATATATAAATACCTCACAAAGCCCCGCTATTCTTATTCTCTATTATATACACTTTATACTCTCTCCTTACAGGCATTACCTTATTACTTAGACTTCAATTCTTATAACATATTGTTTATTCCTACTCTATATTCAGTTTCCCTATTTATTGATATATATTACTATCACTAGACCGGTCGCATATAATTTCACATACACACTCACGTATGATTACTAAATTATCTCATCTATAATAAAAAATATACCCGATACTAATCATTCATTCATCCTTCCCACATGATCAAACCCCCTCAACATACTTTTCATTTTATTCTCTTCAATTAACTCCTATATATCCTTTCTTCAACAACCACACAATCATCTGTATTACGTTCATTATCCCTTCATTTTAATTAGCAATCCTTCTCACACCTAACACCGGTAAATCCCCTTAGGAGTACACCATCTGAACGACATTGGAAAAACTTACAACAGATTTTCGGTGATAAGCCATAAGCGCCTGAATATTTAAATAAATCACGTTTTGCCTATTCACTCAAGATAAATTCCTCAATATTTAAAAAATTATAAAATTTTCTCATTTTTTTTTTTTTAGTAATCACTCAATGTGTTTTAAACCCTCAAAAGCCAGCACTATTAACGAGCATATCCCTTTAGGCATGTAAATGCCGACAGATTATTAAATTTGTCACCAAGCCACCATATGTCATAAGCCATATCCCAACTGAACATTCCTAACCTACACTCTGCATCTTTAATCTCAAGTTTCCTCTTTTTTCATCCAGCCACACAGCCTCAAACTGACTCCTCACAATTATTTTTATTTATTTTGGGCAAATACCCTCACGGGTTAAGAAACACTCTATTGAAATATCCAAGACTAGATGTGCGAAAATATCTATACGGAGTGGAAACATTACCTAACAACATAAAAATCACACGAGAAGTTCTTGATTGTCCCTCTACCCTCTAGTTTAACTCAATGAATTTTCTTTTTCTCACTTTTTTTTCATTTTCATCTTCTTTATTCTCAGCTTTTACTTTCTAACCCTTCTTTTTACATCCTTTCTATTACCTTACTTTGTCGACATTCTTTCTTTTTCCTTCGTTCTATCTTTATTGCCTTCCTTCTCAATTAGCTTTCTCTTCTCTTCAGATTCTATCCCACATTGCTTTGCACTATTAACTCCACCAAAGTTCATATTGAAGTGGGAAAATAAAAAGGTTAAAATTAAATAATGGATTGGTGCCTTACCACACAAAACCAATTCATTCGCATATAGTAAAGGTAGAGACTGCCACATTCTATTCCTTCCACATACCCTCATATTCACATTAAAAATCTAAATAATATAAACAATTAATAAAAAAACAGCAATGTGTTTTTTTATACACTCAACGGTCAGAGTGCTGAGCATAAAATAGATAAAAAATGAAACAAATAGTTCAAAAAAAAAAAAAAAAAAAATAAGAACAAAGAAAATATAATTATCAATAAACAACCACTCTAACAGCAAATAACTCAATAGATATTTGTCATTATATATGTAGAGAATGAAGTAATACATAAAACACTGACATCCCTTTTTGTCTCAAATACACATGCCGCTAATCAAAGGGCATTATATTATACAAAATATTTTAAAAAAATACGACAAATATGTTTTCATACAGCAAATGTGTTATGGAACGTAATATGAATTGATATCACATAATATAATCCTTAATGGAAACTATATTTTAATTTCTTACAGAAGCACTCAACAGTTAGTTTCTCTTCAGAATTTATACAGACTACTTTAATTACTTTTTAAAAATATTATATCAAATTTTCACATTACCTCTTTTCAAAATTTTTAGTTTCCATTTTTTTAAAAAAATTGCATTTGTCGTTTTATTTATGAGTATAGAAGTGCCTCGATTATAATATTCGTGCCTCTACTTTACTCCCGGTCATAATATTTCGGAATAATACTTTATTTAGATTCCATTCAATGCAATAGACGTTTTGAAAAGTGAATTGAATAGAACTATTTTATCACTTACCATTAATACTGACACTTATAATAATTTAATTATATTACTTATACTTAAACTATAAACTCAATTATTTATTATCTATTATTACTTATTATATTGATTATTATTATTATTATTATTAATTATTATTAAATTATCTATACTTATGAATTGGATTAACTTTAAGCTATTAATTTCTAGTTGTTGATTTAATCACTTTAATTAATTTTTATTTATTTATTCGGATTCATTTAGTTATTATTGCATTTGGTTTTCACACTATTCGAGTTTCAATTTACATTAGTTTTAATTATAAAGTTATAATTTTCCTTTGATTATTTTAATATCATATTTTTACTAATTTATTATTATTCTATTATTAATCTTCTTATCTTCTCATCTCTATTTCATATTATTTTTCCTAATTTAATATTAATTATTTCATAAAATATCCATTATTTATGTATCAATATACCCTTAGAATATAGTCTAATTTATTTCTATTATGATATATTTCAGTATTATTTCATCATTTGGGTACATTTTTCAATTTATTTTAGTGAATTTTAACCATCGCGCGGCCCGGTAACTCTCTTCCGTGGTTTAGAGATACTTCAGTGTTGTGTTCTTCAACAACGCTAAAGCAGACAGATCAGCTTTGATTAGTGATAAACACCTCGTGGTCCGTTCTGTCTGTTGGGCAGAGATTGTGACTCATTACTATCCATTTCATTTCCTTGGCCTCTTCGAAACTTACTGTTGATGCGTATTCTTCTGGAACGCGTTCAAGATTACTATGAGAAAGAACTCCTTCAGCCGTACCTCCTGGCTCCGCACTCCTTTTGTCAGACCTAAATGGGTTAAACTCAATAATCAAGCATATACTTAATTTACCCATAAACAATTTATAGGTAATACATGACTCAATAAACCTAATTCCCTTGAAACACTATGAATTCCTATAAAAGAGAGTAACTCCCCACTTATTCCTCCCTATACCTTTATATACATTAATAATTTAGGAACATTACTATTGAGCATAAACAAAGACTATTCATGACATATCAAATTACCACGTTCAACCCAAACCCATCTCCAACGAGAACTACTGAGTTATAGCAAGACAAAGAATCAAACGCCTTTCAATAAACACAAACTGTCCAAATCCAATCAATCACCATCTCCCTCCGTTCTTGATCAATTCCACCAGTAATTCCACTTATACCTAAATACGAAAGAGAAAATGTAGCAGATAATTTATTAAACATTTTTCAACCTCTCTAACCACTTATAGCTAATAGAACGGCACTCAGTCTCCCCACAAGAAAATACCCAAAATAAATTTATTACCCTTCGGTCTAGCCACGAATTTCCATCAAAGCCGAACACACATCATAAATATATCGACGTATACCAAACTTAATGTTACCTCGCATCGAATAGAAAAAAAAGTCAAGAATTATTTAATTTATATGTAACTCTAATCTAGAGAATTTTTTATGGAAATGTAAATAATAACTAAAAATCTCTATAATATTGAGTTAATCGTCATTATTATACCAGATTTTCGATCGAGAGTGGTCGTGCTTCTTCATATCAGAGACATTCATACATTCCTCTAGTGACTAACTTGCACAATATTTTGTCCTCAGTTAACTCATGTTGTAGGTTATAAGAAGACATTATAAACAACACTTCTTTGAAATCCAACCATTAAGTATTTAACCATAATTAATGTTTTAAGTCTCCCATGGCAAACTTAATAATTTAAATGAACAGGAACCTATTATTTAAATAAGTACAGGTACTCCCCTTACTTATATACTCTAATTCCTCTTTATATATAAAAAAAATTAAGACTTAGCTTATATTATTATAATATTATATATCATATTATTACAGAATATAGCTATCCTTACTCACCTTCTATATTATGTAATAGTATACCCTATACTACACTACAATATATCATATTATATATATATAATATATTATAATCCATCCTAATTATATATCCTCTATACTTCTTTATCTACAAACTATTTATCATTATTAACATCTATTCATTATATTTCTCCTAACTCATACGTAATTATAGGCAGCCGTTTTATAGTATTATATTCTATATTATTATTATTTTCCTATATATATACCCTTACTTAAATTAAATATACTAATAGTATAAAAACATCTATTACATATATATTACATTATGATGAATATATAAATACTATATATAATATATATATATAATCATTAGTGAGTGTATTTTTAGTTATATTTCAATAAAAAACAGTATTATAATATTATTATAGTATATATATATGTATATATACAGTACTATACTAATATATATATATATATTATATATTATATATATATATATATATATTATATATATATATATAACTATATAATGATTATTATATATGATATATTATACATATATTTAGATATGTTATATATATATACTATATATATAGGTATATATAATATATATATATATATATATATATATATTAAATATATATTACTGTATATATATAATTACATATATATATATATATATATATAATATATATTACGTAATACCATATATATATAATATATATAAGTACTATATATATATAAATATATATATATATATTATAATTATATTATAATATATATATATATATATAATATAATATAATATATATTAATTATATATAACTATATATATATATATATTAATATATAATATATATTCACTTATAATTTATATATATTATATATATATTATATATTATACATATATTATATATATCTTTTTTAACTTTTAAAACTAATAAACACAACCGCTTTGGCATCAAACCTCTTTACATCTCGCCCCCACTCGGATAATATACATGTCCACACGTGTTACATTCTTGATATCCTGACTTTGGTTTGCACATCCGGACGATATTCTTTTTTTTGCCAACTGCTATACAACTATGTGCTTGTAATTTTTTTTCATTTTATAGGACTTTGCCAGTCCAGATTTTGTTCGGAAGGTTTTTGGTGCGTTTCATAACAACTTTTGTTTGGTTTTTTTTTTCTACCAGCAGCAACTTGTCACATTCACTGATTTACTTGCGAGCACTCTTGCATACTTATCCTTATTACCTTGTTCGCTTAACTTCTAACTCTTATTTTTACCCATTCCTTCCGTATCACCTTCCGCTCTATCCAAGTAATATATAGTACTTAAAATTTTAACATAGAACAACATAATGATTCCGATAATCCATCCTAAACCCCTCACTGATTTAACATCAAACACATACTTCACAATCTCCTTCACCAACACAAAATCGAATCATACTTTGTTTCACTTCGATAACCTCCCTACTCAACATACACCAACTCTAGTATACTTATGGATACTTTTTGTGTTAAAAGAAAAGTATTACTTCACACATCACTAACCTCTCTCCTCACAGAAATCAATCACCTTCCTACCATTCTCATTTCTCCCAACACCCCAAAACTAGTTATACCATCCCTTTTTTGATCACCTATCCAACCATTCAGGTACCCCAAAACTATCAATCTGAAGCTCTACTCACACCCATTCACAACACATCATTCAGATTTAATTCCCAAAAAGCCACACACTCAACATTATTCTTTTATCAACATACACGGGCTCACTACGTAGACCACCAAGAGGTGGAAGTGCTACGAGCAGCAGAACTGGGAATGCTGTGTTAAATGGCTGAAAGAACAGTTTACGCGTCTGTTGTGGATGTAAAATGTAACCGTGACGGGAATATCGTAAGAGATGTTAAGTCATAAAACGCGAACCAGTCTACTCTGTCATACCTCCATCTTGAGTAAGGCTCAGGCTGTGGGCTTGGAAAGATTGGCTTAATTAAGATGGGGTAGTGGTGACGAGACCAGGAAAACCTGCCCAGAATTGCATGGGAGCACAGGGTAGACATCCAGCAGGAGGAAGTGTTGGTGTTCAAACGTTCATATGTTGGAACTCTAGAGTTGAGGTAGACCAAAAAAAATGGGTTCAGCAGGTCCACCAACATGGTAGAGTTAGCAGACGCGTGTGCACTTCCCTACAAGAGATAATGTAGGTTGAAATCACCCAAAACCATCAATGGGGAAAGGAGCTGCATGAGAAGGTGTTCAAGATCCTGTTTGGAATATCGAGTACCAGGGGCTAAGTAGATTGAACAAACCGAATAGTCTTGAGCCAGATGAATCTTGTAGCAACTGCTTGCAAAACAGTACGGAGGAGAATGGGAGAGTGGGGTATAGTTCTATGGACGAGATGACTGCGCCTGCACTGCCAGGTGGACCCGATTCACAGACACGACGGGATCACCATAACCAGAGGGTGAAGAAGGAGATCGCATCCACGGAATTGAATCTCCTGAAAGCGAATACATTGTAGACTGTATGTTTCGGTAAGTGGAATTAACTCCTCGAAGTTGGGGTAGTATACAAGGTTATTCCACTGAAGGAAAGTAGCCAATGTGACAGAGTAATTTTTCTAAGGTGGTACACGACTCAAGACAATCGTCTGTATGCGACTAGCATCATACTAGATGGGAGGCGGTGGCTGAGGAATGGGGCGAGGGTCTCAAAGCCCGCCACGGATAGGGACAGAAAAACCAGGGAGCAATGGTAGATTGTGAAGCAAAGAGACACGGCGGCGAGATGAGGACAAAGTGGTGTCAGGGTGGGGAGTAGGAAGGCTTGATTCACCAAAGATACGGGTAAGATCAATCTCCACCTTGTCGTCGGAGCTAGTGGGTGAAAGGACTTTTGTAGATTTCTAAGTCGATAGTGAACGCTAGCACGTGACCTTTGAGTAGAGTAAGGGCTGTCGCTCCGGAGGAACGGTATGTGAAGCATATGGTGCGCCTAAATGTAACACCAACAGAGGTAGGGCGATATTAGCAGATGTGTGAGAGGTTGACTTCACCTGCAGGTCATCGTGAGGGACGGACGGCGGTGACCTAGTGGGTAAGGGTCCCGTGGCTATCAAGTCTGTAGGAGGAGTGGCAGAGGATGGGTGGATCAAAGGGGGGGGGGGGCGGGGCGCGGGGCGGGGGGTGCGGAGAGGGGGGGCGGGGTGAGCCGGTGGGAGCCAGCGGGCGTAGAGAAATGCAACCAACACCAACGAAAAAAAAGAAACATACGTGGAAAAGTAAACGAACAAAGAAGAAAGACAAAAGCAAAAAAATCAAAAAAGAGGAAAGAGCAAAGGAAGGAAAATAGATGAAGAAAAAGACGAAAAGAAAACGGACCGACTTGCGAGGTAGGATCTGAAGTGAACGAGAAGTAGTCGGATTGACACGTGGGTGGCGGGGCACCTCTCCGTGATGCCAATAGCTGCGGGAAGGCGCCGGGCAGACAAGGAAATTTGAAAAACACAAAAAATTGAGCTCAGGTAAATATAGAGAGGTACCCAGGTGTGGTAGAAAATAAACTTAAAACTATAAACAATAATTATAACAGATGAATTAAAAGAGTGCAGAAATTTAAAAGGAAACTGAAACAACCAAAGACAAAAAAGACGAAAACGAAAACACATAATGGATGTATAACAAAATTGCATGGGGAGTAAGGAAATTATGGATATTTAAAATTAATAATTCAATTTTTTAATTCCATATACTGTATCATATATTATATTTTTGTATTTTGTAGTTATAAAATAACATATGGTATAGCTTATTTTATTTCTGTCATATTTTGTATACTGGGGTGTATCATAAGGTATATTATTGTAGTGATTGGTATACTATATTTTTTTTAGTCTGTCAGTCATATTTCTTGAAGTGTGGTTGATAATATTGTAGAGTAGTGTGGTAACGGGTAGTGGTATACTGTAATGATATTTTTTCTTAACAAACAAGTGGTATTGGGATACTGTATAGATTGTTTTTCAAATTCAATTATAGGTATTGGGATACTGAATTGAGAAATTTTGTATAATTTAGTGTTGATTCATTTTTTTTCTATATTTTTTTGTAATAAATTTAAGGTGTACGTGTATGTCATTTTATCCCCCTTCAGTTATCCTGGAAGACAGCCTCATGACCATTTGATTCAAATTATTGTAGTTCAGATTTTTTATATTAACGTAAAATCTGCTACACCACCAGGTTTGTAGAGTAAAATTATCAACTAATTTTGACCCAGACTTCAACTCCACAATTTTGATTTTCCAATTGTCAACTCTGACTTTGATGGAACTTCTGACTTAAACAATATAACTAACAAATTTAATATCATCAAACTTAAAGAAACCAACCATTTTATTTCCTTAATTCAAGTCACTAGTGGAGGGCAAGATCAGAACAGAATCCACAGGATCAATACTTTTATCAGTTTTAATGACAATTTATAACCATTCAGTATTACAGATTACCTTCTATATCACTTAACCAATTTCTTACAAGTTATAAACAACTCCTACTATATCACACTGACTTAAGTCTCATCTTAGTCAGGCATTTTAGAAAAAAAATGCTTCCTGAGATATTAACACTTATCAACTAGCTACCATTCATAAACACAATCAGTAACATAGGCCTACTCTATAGCTAAATTCCAAAAGGATTATCTAAAATGATCTACTTTTTAAAACCATGTTACAAGAATAAAAATATTATAATCAGTTAAATGTTTAACAGAATTTTCAGTATTCTTTCCAAAACTTTTACAACTAATGATGTTAAAATAACCAAATCTTCTTTACAATCTTTTTACTATATATACCAGTATATGAAACATGAGTTATTTTCCAGTCCACAGGTAGCTCATAATAAACAAGAAATTTTTTAAATAAGTTAGAATATGCAATAAAACTATTACTACAACTACCTTTGCTTAGGATTTTACAAAGTATGGTAACACAACTATTAGATTTATTGATGTCAAAATGATCAAGGATACTCTTAATATCTTCATATTCAATTTTAGGGATACAAATTATCTAAAACCCAGGCTATTATCTAAAATTATTGAGGTGAATTTTAATCAACTGTAAATAGTACCATAAATACTGAAGGAAAGAACAAATCATATTAAAAACTTAAAAAAATTTGCATCTGAAATAACCATTTTATTTATCTTAATCAAACCAATCATCTCAATTTTACTGACAAACTTGAAAACTTATTTAAGGTCCTTTTAATTTCCACAGTTTCTTAAAATTCCTAATTATCTTACTGGGTTAGCTACTTCTTTGCTCTCCAATAAGCTTTTATGTCTATTTCTCAGATGCTTTCCACGAACTTGTTAAAATGTCTCTCTCTTTTCAATCTTTTTCCTCTAATCTCTCTGCTTTATCAACCAAGTTTTTCAATTTTCCATGCCAATAGCTCAAACACTGTAGAACTGACCAAATAGGTTAATATTATAAAACTGACTTAAATCTATCCCACATTTGAAGTCAGTTTTGATTTTAAAATCAATTATTCTTGTCAATGCTTTCAAATAATGCTAAAAATTTGCTTAATTCCCATTTCTCAAATCTAAAACCTGTATCATGTTTTATTTTTTTATTAATGATATTCGATATATGGCTTTAAACTTAATTATTCACCCTAGGCTACATTACAGTCACTTTCCCCAAAGTTTTCCTCAATTCTAACATTACCAATCAGTTATAAAATTAACTAATACCGTACTAAATCTGCTATGGCAGTAAATAACATGGTTTCATGTTCCAATAAATATCAGAGATATTAAAATGACTTCTTATAATAAAACTTTGCCTACTTCACTATCTATTTATCACTACAATAATCAATTCCTGATTGGCCAAGTATTCTGTTTCTATGTTTCTAAAACTGAGTAGCTGTTATAATATTTATATATATTTTTTAGTAATTTTTTTTTTTTTTTTACAATTATCAATAGATAAAATGTAATTATTATTATTATTATAATAGATTAAGGTCTACGAATAAGGCCTAGGATTACGGTAGTGTTAAGATTATGATCAGTTTGGTTAAAAAAAAAGTTAAATTAACTATAGCTATATTTTAAATCGGTAATTGTTACCCAGAGGGTTGTCACCCCCGATTTTTATGAAAATCACAGGATATACTCTATATAAAAATAATAATAAAGAATAGTGAAAACGAAAATCGTCACTCTCCTTAGGAAAAAAAGTTACAGTCTCTCAAAGTTGTAAAAAACCCCATAGGATTTGTTATTAAAAAAAAAAAAAAAATTTTTTTGAAAAATCATACATGATATACTCTAAAAAAAGATAATAATGAGGAATAGTGAAAACGAAAATTGGCAGTCTCTTTA